>PQXK01000123.1:0-107680 GCA_004786245.1 Botrytis hyacinthi | reverse complement strand
CATTGCTTGAGGCTCCGAAATAAGCTTGATCTTTTATGCCCACCTCATCAACCCATGTATCTTGTAGATCGCCTGATTCCCCTTTATAGATTAAGGTAGGTGGGAGAGCTGTACCGTCGGCAGCTATACATGCTAAGAGAGTGATAAACTCTCTCGATCCATCTTGCTTAGCTTTTGTAACTCTGCCTCTTTTATATGCACTAGTACTCATTATCCTCTTCATAGCTCTCCCAAGATCAATCAGGAATCCTTTCTCGTCCCAATTGTATATGTTTTTCGGTACAATATTGTATTTTATGATCGCTTTTGCTAACTAAATGGATAAAAAAGAGGGGTTAGCAAGAGCTTTTTTAAGTAGTATAAATCAACAACAATATAAAATAGCATCAACAAGATCATAAAAGTATTCAAACATATCCACATTATCGGCCTTGACACGCAAATTATTAATGCAACGGAGATACCGACTTTGAATACGACTTTTATGCCGCTTGACGAAGTTGGCTGTCCAGTTCTTCCCTACATAGCACCCTCTTATCTCTTCTGCTAAGTTTCTAACTATAGCACTTGTAGGAGGCATAGATCTTTGTGTTAACTTGTTAATCTGATCTAATAAAGCCTCCTCCTGCTCTAATGAAAGACATTGGTGTGCATCGGCATAGCCTATCTTGCAGGAGGTGGTTTTGCCTCTATGCCGTTTTGAGAGCGTAGTACAATCGACTCCATATAAATGAGCTATCTGGGTGTATTTAGGATGCTTTTGGCCTTTAATATAATCTAGCGCAAGCTCTATACGGCTTTCTGAAGACATATTATCGCGACATTTAGATGGTGATATTGATGTTTTTGAAAGCTAAAAAAGCATGCACGATACAGGGACGTGCACGATGTAGGGATATCGGTTACCTTTACTCGAAGAGTTGGGTACCGAAGTCTACGGGCGCCCTTGGATTCCAAAACTGCAGTTAAGTACGAGAAGGAATATTATTGAGGGGTTATACGCCGTACCTGACGATGCATTCCTGAGTGAGATGCATTCTGTGAGAATGAATGGTGTAGAAATGAATTAACTTATGGTACTGAGATTGGGACGAAAAGATGACGACGAAATCCTTCGCATCTTCTTCCGGTATTACACCAGATAGATGCTGTGGCCCTGAGCCCTCCCTTGGATAGAAAATTCAACATGGTGTACTGCTGAAACGCCAATCAAGAATCTCTCGACCTTTTTCCTCTTGAAAGCAACCAGAGTCTAGTTCTTAAAGCTTTCGAGTCTTTAATCGTAACATTGTAGCGCTCTGCCGCTCCACATTCGCAGTAGCAACTTCGTTCATGATGTATCGACGGAACGGTGAATGGGCATGAAATCTAGCGGATCTCTCAATCTCCTCGACTCATTTTCACAGTTAAAGCCTTGACTAAACCGGATGTTTGTTAAGCACCACCACTAAGGTTGATAAAGTCAACGGACCTTGGTGTATCTACAGCTTCCCCTCATGAATTGGACCCGTGGCTGTCTGATGAAGCTCCAGTTGGAATGCGAACTTTCAGTAGTAATAATCTAAATTGAGGTCTTTTTGGCTAGATATGACCAAATGCAGACAGGCAAATTACTCAGATAGTAATTTTTATCAAGATACCGTTATTCGAAATCGCGTTGTACATGGCGAGCGCGTTGTATTATCGAGCTCTTGACGTTGGATATATAGCCAGAAAGAAGGCCCCCGAGACAAGTCGGCCCGCTTGGATTCATGGCTTGAAAAGGGTCAATTTAATCTTTTACTAGATTACTGCAACCCCAAGCACAGGACTTGCATCTCCAAAATGTCAAGTAATTGTCAATATTACCACCTAAAACGATGGCTGCTTGGGACTTCGAAGTGCCGCAGTGGTCCAGTCGATCTATTTCGACACTATCGAATGATGGAAAAAGACTCAGGAGATTATCGAAATACAGCTACTAGCTCTATCTGCCACCCAGTCTTGCTTCTCGAGTTGCATACGATATCTTAATTTATAGACTTGATTAACGATATCCTACACAACAAACTGGCAAAGATTGTTGTAATAACTTTGTCTGATTTTAAGCCGAGAACATCCATATATTCTTAACGATTGGGTACGTCTTCGACTCTTGAGCTACTTGTTGATTCCGGGCGGATATCGTGAAAATTATCTCAGCATTTGTAATTTTGTAAATAGTAGGTAGCGTTGTGGGCCTGGCGGCTACATACTTTGGCTCCAAGGAGTCGATACCTCCCAGCCTGATTGGAAGATCCTGCGTAAGTGGAGAATTGACGTAGAGAAAGGAAGCGATACAAAGGGGTAATTCGTCATATCGTGGAGAATGATATAGTTCTATAAGCGAAGGAGTATTGTTGTGAAGTACCTTTCTCTAATCGATTATGAATGAAGTCCCGAAACGTACTGTTCCCAGTCTTTTGTCCTCTTCAAAGTAGCCAAGATTATCAAATCAAAACTTCCCTTAAATTACTATACCGGATTTTGATGTTTCCCAAAGTGGATTTATGAACGACTTTATGTAATGTAATGTTTCAATAGCTGTATCCCAGTGAGGTCTGAGAAGAGAAGCTACGATGTACGTGACAATTCTGCGCCACACCCACTTGAGCTACAGCCACAATGACATCACATGTAGATCCCTCAACGCATGCCACATAAACACAAGGTCACATCAGAGTCTAGACTCAACCTTGGAATGTATCGATATCGAAACTGTTTGAGATAGAAATAGATACCTTTCTTAGTAAAAAGGGGTCAATTGAATAAACACACTAACCGCACAACCTCCCATATATATCCGCCCTCGGGAACGCGGATTAAGTCAGATTTTCCGGACCGCTCCCTCACATCTTCCCGTCCCTATTGCGCTGTGCACACAAGACTCGGATTCTTTACCCGTCCATCCTTCAATCTAAACCCCTTGCAACTGGTATCCACAAATCCACGTGTACATCCATCCGATGAACCTCGATCTCTCACGGTAGAGTAGGCATGGCAATCTCAAGAAATCGATTAGTCAAGCAATGCGATTGTGATGACGTATTGAGATTTCCGATCCCATGTCATGTCATGATGTTGATCCCCTCATCCGATCAATGCTTAAAGCGGGGTAGCTCCTAGAGCACCAGTTACCCTGTTTATAACAACATATGCGTTCCATGACATGACGACTTTGTTTATTTAAACTGTTTTACTACGAATCGACTGTTCAAACTCTTTTACTATCATCTACATACTTTCTGCTCTTCTAACTACAATTAAACCTCTAGTCAAGAAAACAAGCTCTGTAAGTAATCCCTTCCTCCTCGACTCTTTCTCAATATATCTTATACACCAAGCTCAAAATACAATGCAATCCTCACTCCGTCTCCGTCTCCTCACCAGAGTTTCCCGTCCACAAAACAAAAAACTAATCCTCACATCTCTTCCCAGACAATCAAAACCTCAATACCAATACTCATACCCAATTCCCAAACACAACTTCACCACAATCCACGCAAAAATGTCTTTCAGCAACGCAGATACCGGTTCCAAAGACGCCGATCCATATAAGGCCAAGAACATCGATACTCCTACTTTGAAGGAGAAGGTTGAGGATTTAAATGAATTTATCGATGCGTGTAAATTTGGTATGATGACTACGAGAGATGGAAAGACGGGCGCGTTGGTGAGCAGATGTATGGCGGTCGCTGCAAAGGTATATATTTTCTTAATTTTTTTGTCGTGCTTCACACTTTGTAGGAATGGGCTGGGATGTTGTATGAGGTATATTGGGGGTGTTGCA
Organism: Botrytis hyacinthi; assembly: GCA_004786245.1. Lineage (NCBI taxonomy): Eukaryota > Fungi > Ascomycota > Leotiomycetes > Helotiales > Sclerotiniaceae > Botrytis > Botrytis hyacinthi. The sequence continues at coordinate 103,872 of PQXK01000123.1, read as the reverse complement.
GCATCCGAGATATCGCGAGTTCAGATCACATCAGATAGATCTGCCAGCCTGAACTCATGGATATCTACCCCTATCTTCTCCTCTTCGCCAAGCTTCAAGAATGAAAACTAACAATCCAATCTCAGGAAAATGGAGGAACCACTCTTCTCTTCCACACCAATACTGAATCTGGAAAGACCGATGATTTGGCTACCGATTCCCACATCAACATCTCATTCCTGAATTCCTCTGGCGAATGGGCTTCTGTTTCTGGTATGTTCTCCCCCTCCTCTTTCACTCTTCCCCCAATATTTCCCCCCAACTAACACCACTCCCACCCCAGGTCTCTCCTCCATCGAAACCGACCGCGAAACTGTCAAGAAATACTACTCCCCCGCCCTCAAAGCCTGGCTCGGCGATCTCGGCGACGGAACCCACGATGGCGGTCCCAACGATCCACGTATCGGTGTTATCAAGGTCGAGGCCAAGACAGCTACATATGCCGTTGTGCGCAAGAGTATATTGGCACGCGGAGCTGAAGTTGCACAGGGAATTATCACGGGCAAGCCGGCGAGCGTGAATAAGTTGAGGGAGATTAGCGAGAGTGAGATTCAGACTTGGAGGACTAGCCAGGGAATGGTTCAATAAATTTGTTAGGGAAGATGAGTTCTCTGTTCCTATGTTCAGGAATGGGATGTATTATGAATAATGCTATCAATTAATTAATCAATTGCAATGTGAGGAAGCCCTTCAAATTATATTGTCTTAACATTATGACAATGACACCTTCTGGCACCCTTATGATATCCTATGCAGTGTACAAAACAATGCATCCCCAACACTCAGTACCCAGAACCAACTACCTTTGTTACACCTTTGCTACGCCAATTCAATGTATACGCAACGCCTCCAAGTCAAATATCCATAATCCTCCCGAGTCTCCATACGCCCGCACCTCAAAGTAAAAGTCCTCATGATACATTTAGAACTATCAAGCGTTAGTGATAATACCTCACTCCCAAACTCGCCAATCCAACTTACCAATTTCAAAGGCGTCCTATTCAAGCCTCTAGTAAAGTTACACATCGCTCTCTGTTTCGTTGGCCTCTGCTGTAATCTTCTAAACGCCTCTTGGATATGTCTCGTCTCGACCGGAGTTCTTCCCTCACTTGGCGGATCAAACAATCCTTGTACCTTTCTCTTCTTTCCCGTTTGTTCACCGCCGCTCTTCTCCTTGCCTAAATCTTCTTGTTCCTTGATCTTCAAAGCTTCTTCCGTTAATGTCTGCACGATTTCAAAGGTCAGAAAACCGAGAATATCGACAATATCATCGTTAGGTTTAGAATCCGTGACGACGCCAAAGCCGGCCCATTCCTTGAATCGCTTTCCTTTACGGAAGGTAAACGAAGCTTGACGATATTCAGACCAGGTAACATATTCTTCCTTCGTCATGGCCTTGGTGCGTTCGTCGGCTTTCTTGAGACGTTGTAAAGTTGCGTAATTCATTTCTTCCTCGTCTTCATCTTCTTCGTCTTCGCGCTCTGGCACCTCTTGGCTGTATAACGACGGGACTTCCCATGGGAGACCGACTTTGGCTTTCTTATTCTTCTTCGTGGTATCTGGGATGGGGGCATTGGCTCCGACGGGTTCGTCACCGGCTCCGATATCTGCGTCGCCGCCCTTTTCGTCCGAGTCTTTGACGTTTTTACGGACGTCTTTCCAGGAAAGAAAGGTTCGGAGACGGGAGACCTTAGCTTGATCGTGGCGAATCAGAAAAATTAAATCGTCGGTTGATATTGAACGACTCCCGCGGCGGGATGCTTGTTCAGTACATTGACGAAGCTGGAAAAGTTAGGGTCATGTGATTCGATTTGGAGAAATAGGAAGAATGCTGAGAGAGAGGTGTAACCCTAAAGAGATCTACTAACCATCTCAATAACTTGTTGTCGAACGATCTCCTCTATCATACCAGTAGTCTCAGATGATGCTTCTGCTGTTTCCCCAGAAACATACATCATCTGTGCAAACCAACGGAGAACCTTGACGTTAGCCATTTTCGAAGCCATATTATTGATCATTTGCTTTCGTCACAGCTATTTACAAAAGTCGAGATATCTCAACCATCAAAAGAGCCTACAGGCAAAGCCCTCGCAAAATCTTATTCACTATAACTGAGAAGCGAACACCTCACCGCCAGCAATCACTTGATATAGCCTCATAATCCCCCCTTCCGAGTCCAAACCCATCGCCAATTCCCAAGGCATTGCCAATAAAGAAATTGAGCATGACTGTTCAAACAAAGGAGCAACTGACCTGCTGGATCTCCGTCTTATACTTTGCCGTTTTGTCCGTCATTTTGGCAACCTTTCACTACTACCCAAATGCAATCCTTCTCTTTCTGACACCCCTATTCACAAAGAGGGAATTCACCAAATATCTAATGGTCTGTCAAAATAATAATAGAATTGATTCAGACCTCGAGTTGATAATTCTGTACATAAACCAGATAGTGAATGATGAAAGACTAAAACCAGCTCGGAGTGATTGGAATGTTGGAGTTACTGATCATGACTAAGAAATTCTAGGCGGTCAATTATGTTTTGCTAGGCAGAAAATATGCACGTGATCCACAGTATCCTTACATCGGACAGTCAAAACCCCCACTCCGGGGTAGTGGGGTCTTGCTGCACAGAAAAAGTTAAAATTTGTCTATTGGACAGACTTTCCTCTCTCACATGCACACAATCCTTTTTTATATGGTAATACCATTTCAAAATACAAATTCCCAAGATCATCCTTGTCCATCAGACACTCAAAGGATGGACACTCATATTGCTATACAAAGTGCAATGGTCACATGAAACAATGATATCAATATCAGATCGAGTGGCATATGATCTAAAGATACAGCTAGGAAGGAGGAAATAATGGCTCATGTAAATGGAAAAGAAGTAACTTGGCTAGCAACCTACAATGCATATCCATCCTCCCAGTAACACCAATGCTTATCAACTCAAACATCATCGAAAACTCCGTTGCCAAAAACTCCTATCCCTCCCCTTCATCATATAAAACAGAATATGAAGCTGATATGCCACCAGATTGACTCCCCAATAAAACTCAATATCAACTCGGGATTCAAAATCCCTGCGGTCCCTTTCCATCTACGCCTCCAGTTCTGAAGAACTCTGTTACCACGCCAATCGCATAGCATCCACTGCCAACAATGGCACCGCCTAATAATACTCTCTTTGCCTTGCCAGGCTTCTTGCTCTTAATTTCCGAGTGATCTTTCCAGGAAGATTTACCGCTGAATACCGGTTCCTCACGTCGGACGTCAATGTTTGATTTGAACGGTGGTTCTGCTGATTCGGGCAAATCATGATTCACAAAACCTGTAGGGCTGGCGAATCGTGCCGTTGCTACCTGCATACCATCTATTGGATTTGTTGTGTTATTCTTCAGATCAGCTTGCGAGGACGAGCGTCTTGATGGTCGTACTTTGCGGAATACAAGAACATCACCACTTCCGGATACAATTTCGTAACCCTCAGCCTGCAATGGTTGGAAGTGTGGAAAGAACTTCGCGGGGTTAGACAATCGAAGGAGAACCTCTGCAGGAGTCAAAGCTGATGCCGTATCAGTCACAATAGATGTTGTTTCAGCGATATTAATAGACTGCATTGTCGGATCGTAAGCCAAAACCTTATAAGTGGTTGGCTCAGAGCCCGACGCGGGCTTTTCTCCGGGTGAACTTGCAGCTGGTGCATCATTTGTAGCTATTTGTCGATGTTTGGAGCCAATCTTTCCATAAGTATCTTCATAGATTCCCCGGATTTCGCGAACTAGATCTTTGTCCTTACCAGATTGTTTTCTGGGCTTTCCATAAGATGAAACATATACCGATAAATCTCCTTCGCCTTGGTTTGCGCATTCCTCTTCATATGAAGTCTCTAAGCCTTGAGGTACCTTCGAGTACGGATCAGTTTCTGTTATTGCTTTGGGCAAATTGGGATGAAGAGACTTTGGTTTTGTCGCAGATCGATCCAATGATGTTTGAAGTCTTGGTGTGTTTGGGTTTCGAGAAAATGCTTCTTTCGAGCCAAGACCTTCAATATATTCCTTCTCGGCCTTTTGAACAGATTGCTTGACCTCCATTGAATAAGAGAGCTCTAGTCCCTTGGGTGACTTGTCATAACCCCAAGCATCTTTAGACACTATTGGCATCAATTCTCCTGTGCCGTCTTTTTGTTGTGACCAAGAATTTTCAAATTCTTCTGGAAAATCCCGAACAAAGTTTCCTGTGACTTTTCTTTTCTCGACTTGTCCTACATTCTCATGATCTTTTTGACTAAGGGTCTTTGAACCTTCTACAGCCTTGGAGGCAGAGGGGCCGGGGTTTTCCTGTATCTTGGTTTGTGTCTGTCCTTTCAATTTCTGCTCCGAGGCAATGTCTTGAGCATACATAATTACATTTTGATGCGCTTCCTCAAAAGCTTTTTCCAGTTGCTCTCTCTTAGTGGACTTCTCTTCAAGGGTTTCTTTCTTTGAACTCTTGATTATACCCGAAGCAGCGCGAATATCACTTGCTCGAAGCAGGTCAAGATCTTCTCTCGTATCTGGCTCCGGGTATTTGCGCGAGAATTTTGAGGATAGCGAAGTTTTTGTCTCTACATTGTTCCCTGATGAACTGGTACCAGAAATCTTGGACTCGGAGCTAGGATGTTGGGTGATTTTTGCTTGCTTCTGATCATACTCCTTCAATGCTTCGCGTGTCTGATCAGGGCTCTCAGGAAACTTTCCATCGGGCTCATTATAACGAAACGATCCATAAGAAGTATCTGCATCATAATCTTTCAAACTTTCTCGAACTGCATCTGGTTTTTCGGGGAGTTTTCCATCGGGCTCATTATATCGAAAGGATCCGTATGAATTGCTTGTATCATATTCCTTCAACGATTCTTGCACTGCATCTGGCTTCTCAGGAAACTTTCCATCGGGCTCATTATAACGAAACGATCCGTAAGAAGTATCGGCATCATAATCTTTCAAACTCTCTCGAACCGAATCTGGCTTTTCGGGCAACTTTCCATCAGGTTCGTTGTGACGGAAGAACCCATAAGTTGTGTGTGAATCATAATCTTTCAATGATTCCTGTACACAATCTGGCAGCTCTGGCAGCTTTCCATCAGGCTCTCTATATCGAAAAGCATTATAAGATGTACAACTGTCATAATCTTTGAGTCCTTCTTGTACTGGATCGGCCTTTTGTGACGGTTGTCCGTCTGGTTCGTTGTGAAAAAATGCCTTGTATCCTTTGCTTTCGTATTCCTTCAGAGATTCTCGTACAGAGTCAGGTTGCTCGGGAAATTTTCCATCAGGTTCATTGTACATGAATGGTTTGTTATAGGCATCAATATCAGCTTGAGTGGCATCATCTGGCGGAACTAAATTTTGAAATTGCTGACGATATCCCTTAAACTTCATTACTGGGATGTTTACAGCCTTTTCATTTTTGAACACCTTTCGATTTGTGATTGGGTCTATCTGGTAGTTCTCATTTTCCAGCTCGAAATCATTGTCTAATTGGTTTTTTGACTTGAGATTCTTCCAGTATGCTTCGTCAGCTTGCGATAATCGGATTGATTCCACACCACCATCCGTACCTTCAACATCGGCTTTGAATGTGTACTTGGAGCGGGCGGGAGAAAAATAAATTGTTTTGCTGCGCATAAAGTTATGCATGGCACGTTTGTAGTCCGGAACACGCTCATCACGCTTAACGCTTTTGGTTTCGACATATTTCTGTTTTAAGAGTCGATGACGGCGATTGAGCTCTTTTTCAAATCCATGGTCAAGGTGCGAAGACCAATAACCCATTCGAAATGCTCGTGTTTGATTGTGCGGACCTCGGTTTGACAATAACCCTTGTGTATTGTGCCAACTACGATTCGAGATTCGGAGTAGATTGGTAGAGGTAGAAATAGATCCATATCGAATCAGAGGAGATGTGGTCTGCGAGACCGAGGTGGTGAGCTGGGACAGCATCTCGAAGAATTATTCCGATCGTATCATGCTCGGGGACCTAAATAAGGTTTAACAAAATGACACACATTCAGGGACAATTATACTCACGAATAAAGTTTCATTCAACTCAGCCTTTAAAGTTGGCTATTTGGCAGGAGTTGCGTTGAAGTAGGTGAATTCAAATGAATTTTTATAGTCAAGAGATGATGCTATTTAAGTTAGAATGGCGAACTTGTCGGAATGGCACTTTTGACATAACAATAAGAGCTTTCGGAACATTGAAGTAACTTTAAACAAGGAAATGGCCTCTGAATATCAAAAAGCCCTTTGGTACATGGAAATGAAGTGTCAAAAGGAAAAACACGAAGGATAGTGCAATGATATTTTAAGCAAGAGCTGAGAACTTACCAGATTGGTCGCTTTATTCCGATGCTTGTTGGATGGATGAATGGATGGACGGAAGGAAGGAAACTCTGGTTTCTTTTCTTTTGCTTGTGATTGATTAATCGACCGATTGATTGATTGATTGATTGACCAATATGAACTGATTAGATACCGAATCAAAGCAAATCAACGAATAAAGTAAGCGCGTATGATACGATTGCAAATAGCCAACGGAAAAACTGTCTCAAGTATATCTCTTCTTCGTTCAACTCGCAGTGAGGGTATATCGATATCGATACCAGAAAAGAAGCAAGTAAGGACGTGAGTGAGAAGAAGAGGAAGAAGAGGAAGAAGAGGAAGAAGAGGAGGGAGAGGAGGAAGAGGAGGAAGAGGAGGAAGAAGAAAGCATCAGTTGATAACCTACCTCTCTACCTTAATCAATACGATACCACACGATCAAGAAGAGGATAGCTCAAAGGCTGAGTATGGCTCGGTATAGGTAGCATGCGGGTATGTCCACCACCATTCATGCACTTTGGTTGCGGGGTAATACGATTAGGGGATCCACTATGGATACTAACCCCGAGGTTTCCCGAGCTGGACGAAGGAGTGTCAGGGTGTTCCAGGGTGCTTCCCTTATGCCTGGCTGGTGCACGGCCTTTCCCGCGCGGGAGAAAGTTGGTTGGTTGGCTGTTGGCTGTTGGTGGGGTTATGTGCCTGAGGCATAATTGGAGATCACATGCCCAAGCTGGTAGGAAGATTGATATTACAGTTTGTATCTTGATGTTGAACATTCAATCAAGTACTTGAATTGGATATTTACAGAGGAATATGAACATGTCATCTTGATATCGATTCATTCTAATTACAAATTGAAGAGTAGATCTCCTCGTCATTAATCTCTCTTTTCCAAACCCAATCATTCCAAATTCCCCTTCTCTCATCTAGAAGCTAGTAAGGTACCATAACATACTTTCACCCATCTCTTTAGTCTATACTCTCCTCTTCCCATATCTAACAACCTAACGACCATAGTTAAAAGCACAACGACACAATGGACATGAGCTCTGGTTACTGCTCGCGAACCATTTAAACAGACATTGTCCATGGAATGTGTTCTTACAAGTTCCACACTTCTTATCCGGCGTTTTCTTGTCGCTCGATATGATGCTGTAACAGATAGCACATTCGGTGTGTCCTTTAAGACTACCCTCAACATTACGACGGAAAGTAGTCAATCCATCGATCAGACTACCGTTTGAGAATGTGATAGCACCCTGAACGATGAGTAGCCAACTCCTCCATTTCTTTTCTGGTACGGCAACGCGATTGATGCCCTCAACTTTAATGTTGTAGAAAGGATAGTTGGATGGGAATCGAATGGCGATTTGTATGCTAGTATCATCGATTTCATAGCTGGCGAAAATGGAACGTGCGCCCTTCGATGTTTTAATCTCGAGCTCTTTCTCACCTCCTTCTTTAGCCTCTTTTGAAGTTGCCCATTCATCGATTTCATCAAGTTTGTCAGAAATCATAAGTGGAGTGAAGTATTTCTCCGTCCATGTCTCAACTGCTTGACGGGTCTGTTTGGATTGACAGTCAGAAAACCAAGCCTTTGCAAGATCACCAGTGTGTCTAAGACATAAATGATATAGATGAATGAGAAGCCATTGGAAATTTCGCTCGTTTGTTTCATTGTCTGCTAGTGATGTGTCGTATGCGCGAATATATGATTCATCAAAATGTGCTTTTTCAAGGTTGAGAGGCGTACCATCTGAATGGCCTAGCACATCGAACAAAAACGTTAAGAATGATCCAAGGCAGTTTTCTGACTGGAGATGATTGCAATAATCTTTGCGCACTTTCCAAGACGCAGTGCTAAACGCATCATAAACTAAATGCCACGAAAGTAAGTAGCTACGAATCGAGGGAGGAAATTCTGCGAGCTCTTCGTCATCAAAGTTTCGAATAGATGGTGCGTCTAAGAGAAGAGATATTAATTCTTCTGGCAATTGCGCATCTTTCTTTTCAAGAAGGGCATTGACCGAGATTTCCTCTTGCTCTGCAGGAATGGCCCGATGAAGAACACTAAATGCTGCAGATTGAACCATCCTATTCTCTGAAGCTACCAAGGGGTAGAACTCGGAGATGTCATTAATGTGACTTGAAGGTATATTGATTACTAGCCGCGACAAAATATTATCAACGAACTCGACTGGTTGCGTTGGTTTAGATCTGGATAGCTTGGTGAGTTTGATCATACAATGAGATGCAGTCTCTCCATGTTGAGCTCGGGCGTCTTCAAGGTCATCATTGGCATCTTGTAAGCTTTGTAAATTTGAGAACAGTTTTAAAGACATCCCCATCATGGGGAGCTTTTGATCTTGATGATCTTCATTCTCCATCGATTTCCAAATTTTGATGCAGAACTCGAGGGTCTTCTCCCAGTACGATCCGTAGACTGACTTGATCGCCGGAAGTAATTTTTGTAGAGCAAGACAAGACTCAGAAGAGAGCTGATAATTAGTGTCTGAAATCTCCGGGGTCCATGAAAGAATTTGCTTGACCGCAAACACTAATCGATTTTGTGCCACAGGAAGATCATCATTGTTGTACACAGATAATGTTGCGTTCAGGAGAACAAGTCGACCAAGAGTTTTTTCAGATTGAGCATCGGCACTAGCAATATCACTAATGATCCGGTTGCAAAGGTTGCTGACAAGCTGGCTAGTACTGAGGGTCTCGTGAAGCCCTGTCAAGATGGCAACGGCCCCAAGAATGTTTGATGTAGATGATTTGAGAATTTCAAGGCTGGAGATCCATTCTTCGCCTCCCACTTGCCATCCATGTTGTTCAACAAGTTTGGGTAGTAGATGGCTCAGCACACGAGCCGAGTAGAACGACGTAGATGTATCGCCACAGGAAGCATTTATCAGCTTTGAAATAAGGATGTGGACAACACCCGAAAATTCAAGAGGTGACCCCGACTCAAAACCATCTTGCCAAGCTTTCGAGTGTAGTACGATGAATGACCATGAATCTTGATATACCCGGTCCACAAAATCGCGCACGCCAGCAATAGCTTTTTCCGATGATAACACGAAAAGCTTGTTGTTCTCTAGTAGATCGAGCTGGTCATTGGCAAGTTCCACAGTCAAGCACATGAGATATATAATCTCGACAAGAGCATCCTTTGATAAGCGATCAGGATGGTCTCGAATCAAATGTGCCGAATACATTGCCATTCTGAGAGCTACGGAATAGCCATCTAGATCTCTGCCAGGGCGAATACCATTATTACCACTTTGTGCACGCGCCAAGAATACAGCTCCGGCAAATGGTCTCATCACTCCCAAAGTAGGATTTGGTGCCTGATCCAACAGAGGGGCTAAAGCTTCAGACCATTTAGTTGCACTTGGAAAGAGTTCGGGATGGTGCGAACTATCGTCCAAGGTGCTGATAACCGCTTCAGCCTGTTGGACAAGTGTATCGATACTAAAAATTAACATCAGTCATTGCTCCCCCAAATAATTACTAATTACGGTTAATGATTTCAAGGATCATACTCACGTCAGTGATTGAGGACTTGCGTTTTCCAGGTTTTCTTTGAGTATATGAACTACAGAAGAAGTAGTGACACCACTTTCGTTGTCGACTACCGATCGTAAATTCATAGCCCGTTTACCAAGCTCAGAATCTGAGAGTTCTGTCAATGCCAAAAGCTTCGTGGTTAAATCTACGTGCGCGTCTCCGTCTCGAATAGCTTCAGGTCGTCTTTTGGATAGTAATTCAAGTGCCTGAAAGACAAGATTTACATTGGGGTTAGAGGCATTTAGTACAGAGATTAGGCTTTGAAGCAATAACTTTTCTGTTGTTTTGGAGAACCCATTAAAAATTACTGCCGCTTCGAACAGTGCCCATTCCTCATTATTGCCTTCGATCACGTCACGTGAAGTCTCAAGGAGAACATCTTGGAGAGCTTGGTCATCACGAACCAAATCCGAAATTTCATTCGAAGATATCAGAGCTGTGATCGTTTTCTGTCGCTGTAAATTCCTGGGAGTCGATAGCAGAGCATCAATAGCCGTCTGCCAGATACTTTTGTAAGAGTCTCGCTGCCCAGGAATTGAACGAAATTGGTCTAAAGCTGAAGATAAGTATGAAGATGATGGCGACAAAAGAAATTTAGGAAGATAGGTTTCCATGAACGATTTAACGGCTTCCAAGACTGAGGGGGAGGCTTCCATCAGCGGCGGAGAGTATCTCAGTGCTGATTCTAGTACTGCACCAGCCGAGTAGGGTTTCCCATTCCTGCTGATAATTACTTGGAGAGTACTATCTATGATATTGCTCGAAGGTTGAAGGAGTGGGTTTTGATCAGCTGTAAGATCCTTCAATTTGAAGACTTCAGACAGAAGTGAGAACCACCGGTGGCCTTCAGCCATGACAGCATCTTGGGAAGACGAATACTCTTTAGATTGCTCTGGCATTGATGTTTGAATTCTCATGATAAAATTTTCGGCGAGCTTTTGCCATTCTTCGGAGAGAGAATTTTGTAAGTTGGAGTTCTTCGCTAAGCTAGAGATAAAAGCAGATATAGTTAAAGATGGTGTATTGTTTCTGATGAGCCATTCGGAAGTTTCTGGGGATGGATGTAAATAATGCTCAAACATGGGATATGTAGATTTCTGTACAATCTCCGCTTGCTGAGAACTTGACAGGTTTACGATACAGATGTTGGATGTTTCTCCGTAAGCAAGCCATGCTTCTGAAGAGTTGACCCTACTCTCCTCCCTCTGGTTGATACTCTTGCGAAATACCTCCAAAAACTCCAGGATAGAATTGGGTTCTTGAGGCAGAACATCTATTGGTAAAATTGCCACAAGAGCTCGCAATGTTTGCCAATAAGCAGGGGAAGAGCCTTGTGAGCCTTTTTGAACAAAAGAGATCAGGTCGCCTGTAGCAGTAGATCGTTTAGCCTTATATGCAGAGGTCCATACCTGAGGAAATTTTTTGGTTAGTTGGTGCAAAGTCTCCAGTAGTTGCAAAGCAGATGTTAATTGAGGTGATCTCAATGCCTCAGATATGAATGCACGGCTGATAGTCTCAAGGTTGTTCTCGACCAGTTGAGTTTGCTTCTCTAGGCAAAGCACGAGTAATTTATCGGTACTTTTTCTTGCGGAAGCATCTTCGCATGATGCCAGTGTCCATAGTTTTTTGTTGCCGAAAATAACCTTTTCATACCTGTCTTGATGCTTGAGCATATCATCATCACCCAGCTTGGCTAGCAGATTGGCGAGAAGGGATACACTGGCGCTATTCACACGGAAGTATTTTTCGTTTGCTTCTTCTGTCGGGACAGATCTTTCGTCACTCAAAGTATTAGGAGTCTCATTCAAGGCTTCTTCGGCGTAGTCGAGGATCTCATTCTGGCAACGCTTCCAAAACAGATTCATTTTTGCATCCGTATCGAGGAAAGACGTTAGACCATCCATCGCTGATCGTGCCACTGCTCGGTCTCTATCGTATGTTCCTGCCAGCCAACTTCCTACGACTTTGGGTATATATCTTTCCATTCTTTTCCGGGCTGATTTTAGAAGCTCATACTGTATGCTGTGAGATAGCTCGCGAACACGACGTGAATTATCTATGGAAATCCTAGGATAGACATCGACCTGTATTTTGTGTTAGCAGAAGCACTCTAAGATGCCCTCGGCGCATCCTACCCAAGCTTCTAAAATTGCTTCTTCAGTGCCTCCTTGCTCGTTTGGCTGATCCTGAACGAACGCTCGCAAATCCTCTAGAGCTTTCGACTTTGTTGTAGCGTCTTTCTTTGAAAGATTCTTGAATGATAGAATGACATTTGCATCACTAATGGAAGAGAGGTCTGATGGTTCTGTAAGGTATGATAATCTGGTGGCTTTTGTGGTAAAGCCAAACCCGAAGCTGGCGCCAGTGGCAGTTGAAGCACGAGTGCTAGAAGCCTGCGATTTGAATTGTCGTTTACCCATGTTATGCAGACGTTTCGATGAAGAAAAGGGTACAAAACAGTTTGTATGAAGTATAAGGATTATCTGCTCTTATAGGTATGGAGGGCAGAGATATGTTTACAAGCAGTGGAGAAATTTCAAAGGCCGAACAATCAATGACGGAATTGAAGTGGTGGTGGGGTGGTGGTTCAGATAGAGATTGACCAATCACCTGATTGCAGTGTGCTTAGTAATATTCTAGTCACTTTCTAGCATCAGCCGATCTAGCTGTAATGGGATTAATGCAGCCCTCCAGCTGGAGCTTAGACAAATAATTCTGCTGAATCTAAACTCATCAGACGATCAGGTGACGATTTTCGGCTGCACGAGAATCGACGTGATGTATGTATATGATGCCAATAGTGGTCAAGACACGAAAGGAAAGCTTCAGTACATTTGTGAGTTCACTGATACAACCTTGGAATGATAAGATTCTTATAGCAGTTCAACAAGAAGTTTCAGAGTACTCTAAACTCATGGGTGAAGTTCATTATCATTCATAAACGAATATCTCAGCACTTTTGCAGATACCTTACCTCTTCAAGAGTTGCATTATACATTGGCGAAATGGCACCTTTATCCAGATCCCACTGGAAAAATGTGAGATCATAATGTTTAGGGAGACGAGGTAGTGTTGAAATATGAAATGAGATTGATTGCTGAGAGTTTGGATGATACCAACGTGGTGTTGAGTTACGGGAAGGGTTGCTTTGTTGAGTGTCTTGGCTATGCCGATGCTCGAAATTCTAGGTAATCGATTGCTCTTAAAAGGAGCATGTATTACAAATTGTCCTGCTGAAAGTATCATGCATCGTCCGACTGATTCGGAAGTTGTGGTTGCATGTTAGTGAAATGGCATGATAGGGAGGAACATCAGTCTATGATTTTTTTCCACGATTGATTTCACAAACATGATTATGAATTGCATAAGGTCACATGATATCATTATTCATTGGAAAGTATGAAGGGGCTTGGTATGGTATTGTACTTGCCAATCATGGCCGTGAAGCATTTGTTCATTGGCGTGGTTGCTCAAGGGATGCAACTCAGTAGTAATAAGTGAGCCTTCTAATTCGAGCGAGTGCAATTAAAGGTTCCATACATACTTTCCCATCTTCTATTTTTCCTTTGACAATTTACTTCTCATCACAACAAACATTCAACACATTCATTATAAGCTTGGAATAGCATACTTACCACTCACTCACCAACTCCATTCGTTAATGATGCTTCTAAAATAGGTAAGACTTACTTGTCCAATATGACTTCTCAGCTTGTTAATTGCAATGTTCCAGCAGAAACAAGATTGTTGACATTTATATTCCTCGATATCTATTATCTAAAAGCAACAGGAATCCAGCATTGCAACAGTCAAACATCGTGCTTCAACCTTGTGTATCCAGTGTTCCGCCCCAAAATCAAAGTCATGGCTCGCTTCACTAGTTTCTTTAAGCCATCAAAGGAATCACAAGGAGAACCTAGAAGACCACTTTCATCAGCTGTGCCTTCTGTTGAGAGCCGTGTTGATCAATCCACCGAGGATGGCGATAAAGCTTCAATAACGATTACAGATGTCACAGACATGGAAAATAGCACCGCTAGATCCATAAATAATGCGAGAAGAAATGTTTCATTTAAAACCACGGTTTTGATTGAAAATGAAGAGAATGGCCGCAAACTCAGTGTCCCTAAAAATAGAGAGCGTGGGAAGATCCAAGAGCCTACTGCTATGTCGAAATGCGAAGTGTGTCATAAATCCAAAATGAAGATCGACCCTGCGACACCAAATTGTGATAAAAGGCTCAAGCATTGCGTTAAATTCTTAACAATGCGTGCTAATGGCGAGCATGTAGCGGATTACCACTTACGAGACGGTGGCACACATAAGTTGCCTAACAAGCTTCGATCCTTGCGGAAATTCTTGAGCAAACACTTCAATATAATAGAGAAGTCCATTGCGAAGAAGAGGCCTGTTTCCCAAGTATTGAGGCAACACATAGATCAGAATCTCACTGCGGATTACTTATTCGAAATTCGGACTTTAAACCAAGACTCTGAGAACGGAAAAAGGTGGCACTCATATTTCTGGGTTCCTAGAAATTGGGATCCAGATAGCCCAAAGCCATGTTCTGGGATATGCAATAAACTCTTTTGGAGGTACTATGGTGGACCTTTTCAGGTCTATCCGGGACATTTTTTTTGTCCAATGGATGAGATCAGAAATTGCCACAATGCATGCAGAACAGTGGAGGGCACAGCAGCTATAAAAGATTTCCGTCTCCTTCAGAATGTCGATTCGATCAATGTTCGCATGAGTTGTCGATGTGATAGAGGAGGAAAAAATAGCCTTGACCAGAGCTGGAATGTACGATTATACAAGAGAATGTCAAAGGAAGAAGAGAAAAAAGAGAAAGAAAATAAAGATCTGGAAAAATTCACCTGTAAAAAGCCTAATGATAATCGAAAGTCGGGGGCTAAGGTGAAGGAGAATTCTGAGTCGAGTTCCTGGGCGAATCCTGGTCTCCAATTTGATTCCTTAACAGATGACACCAGACTAGTCATTGAAGAAGCTAATAGAGCCGCAAAGAAGAGTAAGGATAAGGAAGGTCATATTAAGTCATTGGAAGGCGAAAGTGGCCTACCAAAAATTAAGGAGGAGACCAACTCAAAGCCCCAGAATGAAATCGTGAGTAATTACAAAGTTTCAGCTCTTCTTAATGAAAACATTGCATTCACCGATCATGGAACTTCTCAGGATATCGGTTTAGAGGGATCAGAAAGAATCCGAGAACCACAACCTTCCGTAACTCAAGATGAGAGCATATCAACAAATGGCTCGGGGACTGGTCGAAACAGCGATGCAGAGGAAGGAAAGCAAATTCAAGTATCTCGACCTTCAGGAGCTCAAGATGAGAGGACTTTAGCTGCTGGCTCTGAGTCTCCTCAAAACACCATTTCAGAATGGGCAAACGAATTTCTGAACTGGGACTTCCCATTACGCCAAGTGAGAGCAATTCAGCCACTCGACCTGACTCTTCGGAATAATAAATAGATGGACGGGATAAATTTGAATAATAGCGAGCGACTTTGAATGTATTTCAGCCTTAGCCAGAATATAACACAGCACGTTTTTTAATTCATTGATTCTGCAATTGTGAGTTTTTACTTCTTGTGGTAAGGTTGCGTACCCTTTCAATGCGTGATTTGGTGTACATGCATCCCATAAAGGGACTGCGAGATGATGTTGAGAAGATTCTTGGTAGATATCTAGATGGAATTTCGTGTAATAGAATTCAGTATCACAATATTGTGTGCAGGTATTTAGCTAACGAAATCTTGATGGGCATAAATTAAAGTCAACTTCACGGATACTTCTCACAGAATGTACTGTTACGGGGACACTTGGAGGGGAAAATAACCCTTTTCCCTTTCGAATCCTGAAGAGAAATAATATCTGCACAAGAAATGCGTGACCTGACCCATTTGCCGGCTTCTTATGTATTCGAGCATGTGATGAATGTGATCATTCAAAGGCTGCTTTAGTGAGATACTAATTAGGTAAGATGGATGTCTGTAGTGTATATAATTACCAAATATCGGCTGGAATTTCACAAAATAGTTGGGACTTAGGGGATCGGCAATGTCATGAGATAATTGATACCTGGTGTATGAGGAGATTGTGACACTAATGTATGGACTAGCTATGGCACCTTTTCCTGCTGATATGGATATCTTAGCAGATATATTTCTCATTCAGACAAAAGCATGTAGATTCAGAGAATTATGTGATTGTCGAATTCGGACCAAAATGCGAAGATGTGATTGAGAATAGAAGTTTTAAGGAATTCTGAAATGTCGAATGGTGTCCATCTTGATTTCGGAATTCACACTAAAACCTCCAAGATCTATGTAATATCTTTCTTGTGGCAGGTTAGTTTCAAATCTAGTGTGCGAATTGGTCTTTTGATGACGATGCTGGGAAAAGACCAGCAGACGTAGTTTATCCTTATATAATCATCAACCTCACATGTATCATTTGAAGACACGTACACGTACAATTTCCACTGATCGGAAATTCGACTTTCAGACAAGATGGAAGTCAAGGATAGTGATCATACAGGACAATTAAATGCACTTCGCAAGGTGTTTTTGCATCATTTTGAGGAAGTAAGTATGTTGTATTTCGGCACACTCATTCTTCACTAAGACGGTCTACCAGGCGCGCGCCATTCTTCCGCCAGGAATTGAGAATGTCGAAGAACTGAGAAAGATACTACCTCTCGTGCGCTATTACGGAGATCTACCACAAATGGAGGACCCTTGGTTTCCCTTTCTATTCGCAGCTTTCCATAGAAGAATCGTCCATAAACCACCATATGCTCTCGAACGTCTCGGGCCGCTGATGCGCAAAACACAGTACTTGGTTCGAGTAGAGATTCGCTACAGGGCCATATTCCTAGCCCAGTCCGTTGACGACAACGGCCGTCTAATTTTCGTAGAGATTGACCGACACCTTTTAAGTCGTCCGTTGGAACCTGCGGTGTTGCCGGAATGGCTTCAGGGTATGTTTGTTCCTAATGTTGGGAAGGAGTTGGAGTGGGTGTGTGTGGATTGGGGATATACGTCAATTTTTAGGTGTAGTTCCTGGTCGAAGGCAGGAACATCTTGGTGGTAATCATATTGGTTCATTTAAAGAAAAGCAATCTGAGGGAAGGTCATTTCAAAAACGGTAATCTGGGGAACAACGGTAATTTGGTTAAACGACTTTTGATTGGCATTACGGAATCTAAAGGGGTTATACTGGTATGAGGCTCTAGGTATTGGAAATGTAATTTTAGATCTACTTGAAAGTATCTCAGGTCTTTCTTATTTCGTTTCTACTCCATTGTAGAATCTGTCTCTTGTTTGAATTCATTTTGTCAGTCTTTTCTATTCTCTGACTAATACGAAACAAAACAGCGGTCTTCTAAATAATGAATACTGAAGATTCAGGGGCAACAAAGAACTAGATTCGTTTCTGAAACTACAATGACATAACTGGTAGTCAAGCTCAGCCGACAATGAGTTTCCAGGAGCATTCATATCCAATAAATAAGGCACGGTGTACCTATTGAGGGATTTATCTTGATGAAACAGAAGCTCCAATTCAGAAGATATGACTAACACACGAAAGGGACGAGATGACCTACAGCCCATCAAGAGCTGCCTATTGTTATACTCGGACCACCTTCGATATTCACTTGAAGCTTTTTTACCCGAGCTTCAACTACCACTTCTTATATTCACCTTCTCATGATGAGCCTTTCTTTGTTATGAGTTGATTGTTAAGTTTTGTCACTATCTTGGCCTGCCTATCCCTCGGTTTCAAAGTACCATTAAGGCTAGTGCAATGACAATGGCACTTGGACGTTTTTTTGAAGCACTTTCCATTTCACTGATTTTGCATGATCTGAGCTTCCCGGGCATGAGTTTGATGCTGCATTTCTTATCATCTGGGGGTTCAAAACTGGGCTAGTTTCTTTCTCTAGACTTGCAACTTCATTGTTTAGGTTCACAGGAAGTAACATCTGTCCTGGATAGTTCAAAATCACTGGAGATGGACATATCAAGGACAAAGACGAAGCATTTTGAATGACACTTTGGGACCTGAGTGCAGAGCGCGGCAACCTCCGAATCTTTTGTAACTTGAATTCCTGACGATATAGAACATTCACTCATAATGGCTAGGCAATACCCTCTAGGTACCTTGATAAAGTTTGATCTAAGCGATCGCCCACATATTGTACCTCCTTCAGCGATTTCGCTTCCTCTCCTTTTTCCTCACAACCACAATCATTACATAACAATCATTAACAATCATTAGAACCAGCAACACAATGGCACCAAGAGCTAAAGCAACTAATTCCTCCTCAAAGAGTAAGGGGCTCATTGAGAAGGAAGATATCTTTCCCACGACCGTTCATTCAAACCCCGTCACCCCTCTCCAGGACTCTCTCTTAAACTATCCTTTCAATCCTAACCTCGAAGAAAATAGCGAACCTCAAGCTGAGCATGGCCTCGAAGAAGCAATTGACCCACAGTTGATGCAGAGTAAGGCTATCAATTCTTCTCTCGCCCCAGATTTCAATCATCCATTTTCTTTGGAGGTTGATCTTTCATTCAATCTGGGTTCAAATTTCCCTGAGCCCGCCCCAGATTCATATACAATTAATTCAACAAATCAATTTGATTCAAGTAGCGATTTTGCTGAGTATATCCCCGATCCAAACGAATGCAATTCATTCCCTCTTGACAATGTTGGAGCCCCTTCATCTTTCCGACTCGGCAATACAAACGACCATGTCGAGTCTCGAAAGTCATCTGCAAAGGTGCCATTTGTTGATCCTATGCATTCACATGCGCACCTGAAGCATGTGGCTGTATTTTGCTGCCAGTCTCCAACCTGTGTACAAGAGTGCAAAGCAGACTACAAGTATGCGACTCGTCAATTTACATTGTATTACTCTCGACAATCAATTGAAGAGCCATTGTACAGTGGTCGCAAGCGTGTTCTGCCACAGACAGAAAATCCAGATCAGCGCATTCCGATGCTTCTCCTTACCGGTGCTCGGGTCTACCGGGTCGACAAGTCGGGAGAGAATCCGGTCGTACGACTTTTTGTTGGTGACATCATCAACCGCAAGAAGAAGTATTGGGAGGTCTTGCCTGGAGGCACAGTCGAGCAGTTGGGGTGGATTCAGGAGCTGAGAGACACGGCAGCTCCTGCAGACCAATGTAGTGCTTGGAAGTGCCCCACCCATGGAGATATTTGGAACGTTAGTATCTTAGACCATCTTTTCGACAATGGTGCCGAGAATACTGGTACACTGGGAACCGACTACGACAGTGGCTATGCGAGCTCTTCTGGTCATATGGGAAGTTCTTCAAGAAAAGGATCATCTACATATGGCGACAACAATCCCACTTTCAATATGAGTCCCGTCACCCCTGTCAAGTACTCGGCCGGCGACAATAATATCAATCTCAAGATGAGTCCCGTCACTCCTGTCAATTACTCGTTCGACGGTTGCAATATGATTTTCAATGCGAGTCCCACCACACCTACAAGCTACTTAAGTGGTGATCAACATGGCCCAGCAACTACCACAGCAACTACCACAGCAACTACCACAGCAACTACCATTCGCAATCCCCAGCCCCGCCGTAACCGAAACCGCAATCGCAGCCACGGTGCCAACAAGATGAGCTCAAGCGGCAACAACAATTCCCTTGAGCAAATAGAGGAAGATCTCGAGGACTTCGAGATCAGCGGCGACTTTGCCGAACTTCTCGAGTTCAATGACTACGCCAGTACCAGCTGTTGCGACTTCATGCAAGCCCAAGGTTCCATGTGGGATGATGATCTCCTTCGTGAGGTCAATACTTTCATCGCCGATGGAATCCACTTTGGCGAACCTGTTGAACATACAATTGAACACGACTTCGATGCTATTTGAATTGAACAACATTACTACGAGATGGATACGAGGAACGGAACCCTATCATATGGCTGGACCATTACTGTAACTGACATAGACACAAGACTTGATATCATCAGACGTTTATTTTTCGACCCTTTTTATTTTCTTTTCTTTCCTTTGTTTTTCTCTGCGCTTTCGGGATCATGGGGAATGGATGACTTATGGATAAGGAGACGGTTACCGGGTGCATTATTTTTCGATTTCTTTTTTCTGCAGATAATCAGTTCCATGGAGATATTTCATTCATGAGTTAATAGGTAATGGTACGTGGACATTGATAAATGGATAATACATAATGGTAATGAACGATGGGCAATGGGTAGTGGATATCATTCTTCCAGTAATGAAATACTGAGTAGTTAGCGTTGTGGATACAAGGCATAGTACGGAGGCATGGAAGAGGTGCTCGTTATGAAGTTGTATGTTAAGAGCTGGGCTGGTCCTGGAATTAATGAGATGGTGTTATGATTTTGATTGTGGTGTTGATTGTGCATGTGTATATATGTGTATGTGAATTTGTTTTTGTGCAAGATGTACTGATTGTTGACTAGAATGTGGTGGATAGTTGGGGATGCGATATAGCTGGTCTACGGCGAGATTCTAGAATTATAGAAGTATTGAAACAGGAGATTTCATCCATGAGCTCCATCCTTTGTAAGCGTTGCTGTTGGAACAAGCGACAGTATGACATGAGAAAACTGCAGTATAGATATTCTACTCTAGAAATTGCCAGTAGAGAAGTCTAGATCTGAATAAGAAAGAGAATCTTGATATCCCCAAGTAACTGCTTCTCCAGGATTATAGAGATACCAGGCTGAGACACATAGAGTAATCGAGTAACTACTGCTCAGTGGTAAGAATGTAAGGTCAGCTCGACATAAAAGTATCAAAATTTACGGTATATCGCAGTATTTCCTGGTATTCTGAGGATATGCAAGACAAAAAATAATGAGAATCTATGATAAAAAAAAGGTATCAGGAGATCTATATTATAGCATGTCACTCCTCCTTCAATACTGTGTGATCTTGTGATGTTTGGAATTGATGATTGAAGAACGGTCTGGATCACCGATTAATGGTTACTGACTGATCATGAAGAGGTGTATATAGGCGCTGGAGCTGGGTCGAGTTGAGTTTCGGCTTACTTTGTGGATGTGTTGGATTATGTGGGATATATACTTCCCGCGTGATTGAGATTGATATGGGGATTTTTGTCGGAGGTAGGATTTGAGAGATTCGAGGAATCTTGGGGGAAGTAAGAGGAAGTGAGAGTGAGATGTGCAAGTGGGAGATGTGCGAGTGATAAGTTTGGGAGGCGGTGATGAGATATGTTGATTGATAAATCTTCCTCGAATGACATAATTAAGAATGATATATTCGAAATACCTCTACTAACACATCCACACACGAACACCTAACATTTTAACACAAAACCTCGATTCCAGCACCCAAATGTCCCCAAATACTACAGAAAATAACATCAAGACTTCTAACCCGTCTATCCCGAATATTCCTTCTCTCTTACCTCGTATTCCACAATCATACATTCTCCAGCTCATCTGATTTCTATTTCCCAACTTTGGGGAAAGGGGAAAAAAAATAAAGGTAAGAAAGATATGAAATGAAACACCTTTCGGTATTCTCCTTCCACATTCCTATCCTGGGGAGCAAGTAAACGATTGTGCATGGTGGTGGAGAAAAATGGTTGATGGGGAGGAATGTGCATACACCTGCGATTCTTTTACCCAGGGAAGAAGCGGTCGAAGAGGGTTCTACTATCTATATATATAGAGAGATTCCCTCGCATTATTTAAGGGGAAGTATATCTTTGATATTATATCCATCTTGAAAATCCAAACATCTCCTGTTTGAAAAACATTTGATAAAAAATGCATTTCCTCACACAAACCTTCATCGCCGCAGCATTCCTCGCAGGCGCAGTTTTCTCGGTTCCTCAGGGTATCCCTCCCAATGGTAGTGGTGGTGGTGATCAATCTACCGTACGTTTCAATTATCCTCTTTCCCCGTTCCCAATCTCTCCTCTCTCCTCACTCCTCTTTCCTCTTTCCTCATCCCCCCCACCCCTTCTCCATCCCCACAAACAAAACTAACCAACTAAACAGTGCCACTGGAACTGCTGCGAATACGACCCCTCCACCTCCGGCACACTCTGCAGAAACAACACCGCGCCGTATCCATACGGAATCGATTGTTATCCAGCGTTGGACGCAGCGAATATGACGTGTTGTCATCAGACGGATTGTCAGGATCAGACTTACTTTACGACGCCGATTGTGGTTATATAGTGAGGGCTCTCGAGGGGTTGTGGGATTTGGTGGTGGGTATGGGGTTGGGTATGAAGGCGGGGCTTTGGGGAGGGAAGGTGAATGGGTTAGTGGATGGTGGATTTGGGATGGAGTTGAGGGGAAGAAGGGGGTGGGTATTTTGGTTTTGAGAGGGGTGTTGGCTTGGCAATTTCGTCGGGATTTTTGGATTACAAGGGAATTGGGCGACTGATCTCGATTTGAGCATGCGAAGTGGTACTTCTTGCTTTGTTTTGGGACTCAATGATGTCACTTCCGTTTTGAATAATCGGTTTACTAGGTAGCAATGGTAAAACTTGTGGGGTACTAGTCTGTCAATCTCTGGGGCATTAAAATGATGAATCTGGTCAATGTGAAACATGAGATGTGAGACATGAGTTGAAGTTTGAGAGAAGCAATAAGCATTAAATGACTTAACCCAGTTTGGAAGCTATCTTATCTGTGAAAGTAAATCCGCAACTAAGCTGCTTGTATTTTGATTTGATCATTCAAAGAAAAAAGGATGTTTCAATGCCTAGATAATAAGGGTTAGCGAATTGCTTTTGCTTTCTTCAGATGTAACCTACCTCATCCGCAGTTATTCTGTTGCTACTTTCATAAACAACCAGACTCGCGACCAAATCCCTCCCATCTTCCTCTGCATTTGGTAATAATTCTTCCCATGGTTTGCTCGGGAAAATATTCCACCACTGAAACGGATTCGTTTTCCACTTCATTGCTTCCGGCCATGTCTGCGCAGTTGGTGTTCCTAAGGTCTTGAACATACTCAAAATCAAACCCAGTTGATTCCCATCCTCATCGCCGCGTCGGCTTTCGAGGAGTGGGGTAGGAGGCGAGCGGAGACATTCGGCGAGAAGAACACCCGTAGACCAGAGATCAAGAGACGTGGTGTAGGCCGTGTTAGAAAAGAGAGTCTCAGGGCAGCGATAGCATGTAGTACCAACCTCAAGACATTTTTGGTCAGAGGGCTCAGCAGATGAGGAGATGGTTGGGTGCCATGCGGTGCCAAAATCGGTGATGACAACGGGAGTTTGACCATCAATATCCTGAGGTAAAAGAATATTGGATGGTGATACATCACGGTGAATAATCTGTTCTGCATGAAGGTATGCGAGCCCGGACAACACTTGTTTGAAGATCTTTTTAGTTGTGCGTGTGTTGAGACCATTGCTACTTTTTGATAATAGATCTGTTAATGTGTGTGGCATATATGGCAATATCAGAACTAATCTTGAATCTTGATCATATATTGTTGTGATAAGTGATATTATTGAAGGGTGTGAGAGCTTCTTGAGGATCGCAATTTCACGAGTGGGAGAATGTGGCTCCATGTTATGAGTTTCGGTTATCACTTTTAAAGCATAGGAAGCCTCTTCAGTATCGCACCTATAAACTTGAGAGACAGCACCACTCGATATATGGTGACAGTTTTTATAAGATCCTATGGTGATACCAGGGCTTTTGGGTATTGGCAACGTTGTCGATAAAAAGGCTTCATCATTTTGCTGGGTAGGATTGCATAAATCATCGTAGGCAGCCTGTGTATTGTATGAGTAGGATAGCTAAAATAATTCGAACGTTCACTTAACTCAAGAGTAAAGGAGGTTTCTCCTGGCGAACTACAAAGAACAGAAAATGGAAGCAGAGAGTATCACGAGAAAAGGGGAAAGATATATTGATCACGTGACTAAAATGCTTATATTTGAAACTTTGAACTTACTCTTGATGACGAAGAATTATAAGCCTCTGCTTCTATTTCAAATGCAGTTTTCTGCGTGTTGCCGCCAAGACCACCAAGTGAGAGATATTTCTTTCTATAATTAGGAAGATTAGCCATGCCAATTTATGTGTTGAAAGGGAGTGGTGCTACTTTACAGCTTTGAGATATTATCATATCGTTCAGAAGCTTTCAAATCATGCTTCCAATCTGGTGCAGAGCTCATGGTCTTGAGCTGAGAGGATGTGAACAATGATAAACTAGGTATAGATAGTCTTCTCTTGTAGGCCGTGTTTCTCTGCAAAAAGATGCTTTATTATCCGAGGTGATTACTTTACTTCGTATTAGACAGGAGATGATCTCTCTCGTTTTCGGATAAAGTTCGGATGTGTCTTATTTGAAATATGAGAAATCTTGTCTCTGGTTGAGCATGTAATGTAGTTAAGTACAGTATTGTGGGTGAGGAGATCAAAAGCAGTGGATATGTGAATATGTGAATATTATTAGATGATAGATACTATGGATACTATGGATACCTACTACGTAGAGCATCCAGAATGCCCAGACTATTCCCCTTTTGTCTCTCTCAAGTATCTGGGCAACCAACTAACAGGCTTGATACGAATTAATTGCTTGATGTATCATTTCAGACTGGTTTTATCTACTTGACATGCTTTACCTCCACCTCCTTCAATGCATCTAAGGTTTGATAATTTCTCGTGAGAAGAACAAGTGACACATCACGTGCTCCTCCAGTTGCACCTAGGAGAGGATGCAGCAAGTATTTGCATTGCTCATTTTGTTTTTGCATGATTCTCCAACAAGGATTATGTATGGAAGCAAACCGACAAAGCATCGACCAATCAATGCCAGAAAGAGAAAGAGCCGCTTTCGCTCCTTCGAGCTTGGAATCGTGGAGAACTTCTAATTCCAAGAGCGCATGATATTTATCATATATTGATATTATACTGTTTTACTCCGTAGTACCTTTTATAAGAGAGAGTACTTGACATACAATTTTATTATATTTACAAGAAATAATTCTCCATTCATTCCTTTTTACAATAAGTACAACTACAACTGCAACTGCAACTGCAACTACAACTGCAACTACAACTGCTGACCTACAAAGAAGAAGAACATGAACAATCATTAGTCACACTAGATGATCAACTCATTGGGAAGTTAGGATTACAACAAATCACAAATATGGATGCAGTAGACCGACAAGAGTATCCGGCTATGCTGGTAAGTTATTCCTTTTTCCTCAGAATCACAGCACATCGAGTCTTAATTCTTTAATTCTAGGATCGATTACAACCAGGGCCAGCTGCAGTAAAACTTAATGAGCGTGTGAAGAGGATAAATAAAGTGAATACGGAAATCGCGGATTGGTTGCAGGTACATATATTGTCGGATGGCTGCGATGGCATATTATTTACACATTTAATAGGAGCGCCGCAAGGTAGAAGAACAATATGCTTCCGGTCTCCGAAAGCTTGCGCGCAAACCTTTACAAGAAACTGGGGGAGACTTGGGGTATGGCATGTTGGGACATTCGGTTTTAGCATGAACTAACCGGAACTTAGGGTATTCGATACACCATGGAGAAAAATTGTAAATTCGGTCGAATCGATCGCGGATTCTCATCACAATTTGGCTGAACGTATCGCCAAGGATGTTGAACAACCATTGCGACAATTTGCTACTCAAAATCGAGAAATGCAGGGAATGACAACAATACAAGGGAATCTCGCGGCGATGGCTAAGGAGTTGGAAGATGCGCAACACGCCTCGGACAAGCTCAGTAAGAAGGGGGGGAAAGCAAGTACGCAAAAGGTGGAGAATGCAGCTGCCAAATTACAGAATGCGGAACAACAATGGCAAGCACAAGCTCCATTCATATATGAGAGTCTTCAGGCAGTAGATGAAAGGCGATTGAACCACCTCCGCGATGTCCTCACGCAATTCGAAACACATGAAGCCGATAGAATTGAGAGAAGTCGAGTGGCCGTTGAGCAGACCTTAACAGCATTGTTGGAGGTAGATACTGCCCAGGAAATTAGGAATTGGTCTGAAGCATCTACCGCGGGAAGGCCCGTCATGGAACGGCCTGTTAGACAACTTTCGAGCGCTGGAGAAAGTGGCGCAATGCCATTACCTCCGCCTACTCCACGGTCGACACATTCAGCAGCTGCTAGTGATATATCAAAACAAGAAGGTTCTAGTGGTAAGCTAAAGTTCTTGAATCATTGCCCTTCCTATAGAAAACACTGCTCTACATGATTGTGTGATTTATGCTAACTTACGTCATCTAGAGTCGAAGCTGAAGAGCCGATTTGGCACGATGCTTCAACGTCGACGCCAAAGCATTCATGGAGGATTTGCTCGCGCCCCATCACCAAACAAGGGATTCGCGACTTTGAATCGCAATTCCAACAGCAGTTCAGGACGACCAACCCTTTCACCTCATACTTCATCAAACAACTTACGAGACTCTTCTTCACAAGACAACCGACTTTCCGCTCTTCCCGAATCGCCATCTAATCGCGATACTTTGCAACCTAATGGCAACTCTCACGGCATGGGTCAAGATTCATTAAGCGCATCGGATGCGATTAGACCAGCTACTTCCAATGGTGTACCAAGCCCAGGAATGATGGATCTGTCAGAAGTTGAACCACCATCAGGTCCACCTCCATCGCATTTCAAAGAAGCCCAAAAAGATTCTGAAGGTTTCTCAGTGCCAGCAGCAATGAACGACCCCATATCGCAAGCTCTTCATGAAGCAGCGCAGGAGCAAAATGAACCTCAGTTTAAGCTTGATATCAGAGATCAACCGATTCCCGAGCAAGATTCAGATGCACAAGCTGCATTATCAAGTGTTGCCAATACTTTGCGTTCATCTCAATTAACCACCCCTGGTAGAAAAGTTGGTACCGTCCGAGGCCGAAGAGATGTTCGGAACACAGTCTATGTCCCTTCGCCTAATCTTGACGTTAGTAGCATAGAGAACAATTTGCCTCCTTCGCCTGCTTTCTCGCCCGGAGGGGCACGTGCGGCAGCATTTGCAGCTATTTCGGAGCATGGCCATGCTGCGCCAAGTATATCTGATGCAAATTCAATTCGTTCCGGACATTCTCTTTCCAATAATGTCGTGGTTAAACATGCTGATATGCATCATCCTGGCCTCAATGCGTCAATGATAGAGACTGTCAGCGCCACACTAGAAAATGGGGTAGTTAAGACAGTTAAGGTTAGTGGGGAGATCGCTTTAAGCTATATTTCGTCACCGAACGATGCTTCATTACCATCTTCAGGTAAGTCAGCCTCAATACATGCAGCTGCAAAGTCTAACGTATACAGGAACCGAAACAATCAGAATCAACAACTTCCCCGCTCTAGAGGCTATTGGTCCTAATAGAACATTTATTCATCCAGTGTCAGCAGAGAAATCGGATGAGTTTACAGTGGACCTTGCGTCGGTATCGCACAAAACATCGCCCGCATTCACTTACCGAGTGCACATTGATGACAAGGACATGGCTGGTTATTCGCCATTGTTGTTAAAACCGGCGTGGAAACCGGTTGGTGATAAGCTTGGTCTAATTATCGAGTATGCACTCAATCCAGCTTTCTCCTCGGACGCCACAACTTTCAACAACCTTGTTATCGTAGGTAAATACACAGGAGCTGGAGCTGCCGTATGTAAATCCAAACCTTCTGGCACCCACTACCGTGACAAGTCTGCTATTGTTTGGCGTCTTGGCGATGTTACTCTCGGTCATGAATGGCATAAAATGAGTGCCTTATTTTCCGGTTCAGATGGCGCGGTTCAGCAACCAGGTCATGCGGAGGCCAGATGGGAAGTTCAACGCCCTATTTCTGGTAGTGGCATTAGCATTTCAAAACTGGAAGTAGCTAAAGGTGCCGAAGAGTCGGATCCATTTGCAGATGAATCATTAGCTCCAACAGCAGGTAATTGGGTGGAAATTGAAACTAGCAGGAAGATTGCCAATGGGGTGTATGAGGCAAGACAAAGCACAGCATGAAAAATGGGATAGGATTGAAGGTTGAGGGCTCAGGAAAGAACGGAGTTCCTTTCAGGAGTTTTTTTTCTTCTATTTTTTTGCATGCTCTTTAAGAGTATTTGAAAAGTACATAGGTGCACACAGGAGGGTTCAGAGCATGGTGGAAGAGTAATGGTTGGAGCATGGTGGAAGCGTTTCTTTGAGTTGATACCTAGCGTTTCACGCTATTCTTTTTCTTTTTCTTCTTGTAGTGTAGTATATGGATGTATGTATATACTCAATAACCAGCTTGTTTGAGATTATGACATGAATCTTTTTGTCTATTTGTTTTGATCATTCAAGTCGTGATTATGGAGTGATGGATATTATATTCATATCACAGTCTTCTTTCTTTGTGATATAGATTGCATTTTCTTCTTTTAAAACGGCATCGTGGGATACTGTATGTGAGATATTGTTAAACTTTGATTTGGGGAAAGAAGTCTTCAGCTTTGGGGTTGAAAATTGAGAGAATAGAGTGTGAAGAGATGAGGAGGGAAGGGATGGGATATGATTGGGGATTGTGGATAATAAGCCTTGTGTGATTGGATTGGTGGGATGGGGGAAGTGGGATTGGAGGTTGGGGGATTGTGGTTTGGTGACTGTGTGTTTTGTGTTTTGTGTGAGGGTGATGATGATAATTCTTGTTCTGCTGAGAATTCAAAATTTGGGGTTGCAGAGTTGAAGAGTTGGAGAGTTGGAGATGCTGGCAATTGTGTTGTATGTGTATGTGTATGTGTATGTATTAGGTGGGTATGGGGGTTGAATTTATTTCGGGGTTGTGGTGTTAGAGCGGGATGGTGATGGAAATGTCTTGATTTGGGGTGAGGGGTGAGGGGTGAGGGGTGAGGGGTGAGGGGTGAGGAAGTGGGATGGAAGGAGATGCAGTGAGCTACGGTGGATGTGGAAAGAGAGGTAATGAGATGGGCTGCGATATCTCTCAGGTAGCATGGTGAGTCTTCTGATCGGAGTGTGGTTGCGATTGTGGTTGTGGTGAATACTAAATAGATAGATATGAATTGGGAAACGTAGAACCATTACGTGATTTCGCAATGAGGGGTTAGTTGATATAGCGATTTTGTGATACTAGAGCTTCTTGGAGGAATCTGTGGTGAGACGGTGTACCTAGTATGTAACATTTGATAATGGTTGTGGAATTTGAATGAGTATCAGTATGAAAATTACGTCACCGCTCTCGTTGCTCCTTCTAAATTTGTGAGGCGGATTGTGGATTATGGATTTTGGATCTTGGATCATATCACCCCGCTCTGGATGTCCTTTGAAGCTGATAGAGTTTGATTAATCCTCGAGAGTAAGATTGATAATTTTCTCTTACTTACAACTTCTTCAACCTTCTACAACTTCCCATAACTTCTCACAACTTCTTACCACAACATCAATCTCTTACATTTCCCCATACATACTACTTCCAACCCTTCAATTCCATTATCAAATCTGGTCAAATACAAGCAATCATGTCCAGCTACGGAAACGAAGAGCAATCTGACCGTTACGGCGGACAATCTGAGACCTACGGTGAGAAACAGGAGAGTGGTATGCTTTGATTATTATTCCTTGAGCTTCCCTTTCACTTACTGATTTGTGGCAGGTTATGGAGGTAGAGAAGATGATACTCAATCTGGTGGTGTGTATTTTTGTTTCTGCTCACTTTCCATTCTAATGAAAATTTGGATATGGTATGGTGTTGTGGTATGAAGTGAGGCTGATTTGCAAGATGCAGGATATGGAAGTACAGGAACAGATAATACGAGCGGTGGTCTAGGTGGTGATGATAATGATAATGAGCCTGGTGATGCTTATGGCAGCACTAGAGAGGATGGTTATGGTAGTACCATGAAGAATGACACGAGCAGCGGCTTTGGTCAGGATAATACGATATCCGGTGATAGCTATGGTAGTACTTGGAATGAGAATACGAGTGGCGGCTTGAATGATGATGGTGTTTCGTCTGGAGATACTTACGACAGCACCAAGAGCTATGGCACGACAAGTGGATATGGTCAAGATAATACCTCATCTGGAGATGCGTATGGCAGCACCGGAAGCGGTGATACAAGAAGTGGCCTAAGTGGCGACGACACTTCATCCGGAGATACATATGGTAACATCGGAAGAGATAATACATCGTCTGATGATACGTATGGCAGCATCAGAAAGGATGACGCAAGCAGCAGCTACAACAATGATATTACATCGTCAGGTGATGCATTTGGCTCTACCACTGGCACTGGAGGTGATTCATATAATAATGACAAGATTGGTGGATTTGGAGCAGTCAAGGCTAGCTCTTCTGGATACGGTGATGATGTTACTGCTGACTCTGACGTCTCAGGTGGATATGGTGGAGACAAGAGTGGTTCTCAAGTTTTGGGTGGAAGTGGTGATGATACTTTTTCTGGAGGCTATGGTGGTGATGACAACCAAACCTCCGGTGGTTATGGAGCATCCAAGTCTGGTTATGGAGAGGGAGATTATGATGACAATAATCAGCCAACCTCCAGTGGATATGGTGATGATGACCAGAGTAAGTCTGCATTGAAGAAGGGCTTGGAAAAGGCCAAAGGATTGTTCCACAAGAACTAAGATGATGGTGATAGTTTGTGGATGCGACGATCATTGAGTATGAGATTCTCTTTTTAGCTTTTGCGGAGGTTGCGCTGTGGATTCATTCACTCACACACAGTTCGTGTGGGAAGCGATGATTTTAATTCTGCTCAATCATCTGGGGTACCAGTACTTGCGGGCACGAAGATATTAGGGATGCGGAGACATTTTGATTTATTCAATTCATATGGGAATTCTGAAATGAACACTAGGATGCGGAGATATTCGGATTGCGATGAATTTCAGTCGATGGTAATTCTTTAAGGCTGCAGTTTCTCAATGAACTTCACGTTGGCCATATGCTTTTCAACTTTGATTGTGAAATTGACTGATCATCCGGTTGATAAACACTCTCGCTTTTAACACGTCTAATCTCCGGATCGAAACTTGGAAGAAAAATTCTTTGTCGACCTTTCTTGGGGACAGGTCTAAAGGAGATGTAAAAAAATGGTGGGTGTAGATATCTTCACTCAAAGTATACCATGTGGCAAGCTTGGAAAGGGCTGGCGCTTATCACTACATTCCCATCCCACGAAACAACTCTTCCTAGATGATCAATTTCTTAATATCCCGATTTTCTAGGGGAAACTTGCACACTAGACTAGAAGAGAAAAAAGCGGCTTCAGAATTTGTTCAGGGGACAGAGGATGAGGTAGAGGAACGTGTGTACCTGATATTTCGGAATTCGATGTAGACACTTTTGTTGAGAATATGGTACGATCTTTTGACAGGTATGTGCATGGACAATACGGTTTTTGGTGGTCAAGAGAATAGTACATGGTATAGTTCCCTTCACAATGAAAATAAAGGCTTGGGATTGAGCATCGCAAAAACGACAGCTTAGTGCTGGTTGGATATAGGAAAGAGGGTGCGTGTATGAATAGTAAATACAACATCACTGAAATGCCGTATTATATCAACTGCTATCTGTTACTGACTATATTATCCACTTTTTGGGTTCTTCTTCATTTTGCGGCGTTACAATTTTAAGAGAAAATATAAGCAAGCCAGTTATAGGAGAAAGATTCTCAACATCATATATCATAGTATTATATGCAGGCCGCAGCCGAGTTCTTAAGCTAACTTGCAGCAAAGCCTCGGGGGTGCTCATGTGCTGGACGAGGGACTTGAGAAAGTAGACCTGGGAATAGAATAGAACTAGCTAATCTACTCCGAGATACAAAGTTGAAATGAAGGACAAGCACGCATATATGACTTTCTACTTATAGAATAGCTGATCTTCTCCTTGATACAATCTCGAGTTGAAGGAGTGGATGGGTGCATAGGGCATGATCAATTAGACAATTAAGACATTTACAACTAGACTCTACATTTAGGTTCTATGTCACATGTGTTCTACTCAAGTCAACACATGCACATAACAGGGATCTTGGTTAGTAGTATGGTATACAGCGTTTACTTTCCATGATGTTATATATAACTTGAGATGTACCATCAATCGGGTTCCGAATACTACAGCGATGGAGGTATAGAAGACCAGTATGATGGAGAAAGAGAATTATTTTGTAAAAAGCCCAGGTTAGAAATAGGGCAAATTATACTGAACAATACATTCGACAAAGAGAAAGACATGAACATAAAGTGTACATTCATTCTACTCCAATATTCCATTCCACACTACCCCAGCCATCCCTCCTCTCCCTCAGATTTCCACAATCCATCCCCCCTCCATCAACCGAAAACAGCTCATTCATCCAAAACCTTGTCCCTAATCCTCCTCCCGTTCTCAATGTGTGCCCCTCGCCTGCCTAATTGCAAGCACAGTTAACATATGCGTTGTTACAGTCGCTGGCAGCGTATGCCTAGAACTTGTTAGTTTGAAAAGTCTTATACTATATTGACAGAAATACTTGCAAGTCCAGCAGCTTCGCACGAAGCTTCACATTGCGCCCTAGTGGGACAGGTATAAGGACCCCAGTTATTCTGGCGGCTTTCAGTAGCAGAGCCCATGCCAAAAGTAGCTATGGCGAGAACGACAAGAGAGATAGAGGCCTTCATGTTAAGAGTTTTAGGGTAGAATAGATGTTGTTATGCTTGTTGGATTGTGTGAGGAGACTTTAAGGGAAGAATAATAGTCTTCTCTGGCTAATCCTCTCATTATTTATACCACCAGAAAAGTATGTGTACTATGCTTAGTCTCAAATTACCGAGAATGACATTAATGCATCATTAAGCAATATCAGGTGGGCTTATCGGCCGAATTGTGGAATATAGTACAACGGGGGTTTCGAGTGAGGCCATCTCCATATTTCAATATATCTGATTCACTCAAGAACCTCACTGGTTATAAAAAGTAACGAAGTCCTGCCGGTACTTAGGACCACCTCCCGTATAAGGAGAATAAGGATCCGGTGGCCTTAGCACGGAAGAGGGTTTCAAGTGGGGCTCACGCACCTCATGACTGTGGCGAGAGGTATTCCCTAATAATAACATAAGAATGTAAGCAACCTTCTATTAACTGGTAAACAGAATACACGGGGTGCGCGAGTGCCACCTGGAACCCCCTTCCGTACGTAGCATCTCACATACGGAATACTGGCTAATATACACAGCAAGTCAGGTATCGAAGTCAGGTACCGAGTGGATATTTCTGAGAAATAGGCAGGCTGCATTAGCCCAGAAACTTTAACTTGCAGGGAGATATCCACGTCGTAGCCAACACTTAACCGAAAGCTGCAGCTTGCTTATGTTTCTAACGAAGCGAAAAGGTGCACGTACTTTATGAGCTCGCATTTCCGATCTTTTCCCATTAGTTCCTGTTCATCATTTGTAACGCCTGGTTCTTCGATCAAGACAGGGAGACGAAAAGCTTACAGACTGCTAATATCGCGAGCATGGCGTCCACTTCGGTGCTCTTATTTGGAGCCACGGGTTACATTGGAGCAGCGTTTCTGTCCCGCTTTAGCAACAAATATCTTATATCTCCATCGCCACGATATAAACTTACAGCATCAATTCGAAGTCCTGAGAAAGATAGAAGACTAAGGGATTTATTGGGAAACATCGAGACGACGGATGTTACGCTTAATGATGGTGTAAAGCTTGAAAGGGAGGTTGAGAAACATGTCATTATAGTCCAACTAGTCAGTCTTCGCACGTCTTAATATTCTTGGGGAAATAGATACATTCAGCTGATTCTGCGAAGGCTGGTTGTGATGCTCTCGAAGGCACCAAGTCGATTCTGAAAGGAATGAAGACGAGAAAAGAAAAAACAGGATATCCGCCAATTCTCTATCATGCTGTAGGTCCGCTGGTTTTACAGTCAAACTTCGTTTGCTAATGGTAATTTTTTTATCAAGTCAGGGGGAGGTAAGTTTTCTCCAGCTACCTTGTAGCTCAAGTTGATCCAGTGTTAGCTTTTCTTTTTGACGAAAAAATGAATGGCTATTCGTCCCATGTAATCATTTCTGACATGGAATCTGACCTTATCAATGATATCCCAATAAACAAACCCCGTAAGCAGACCCTTCTTAGATTTGTGATTTCTAAGTGACAGAAATTCAAGATCGCGTTGTCGACCACAGCATTGTCAAAGCCGACGAGGTTGGTGATCTACTATCCTTTATTATAGTACCATTTGCCGTGTATGGCACCGCTACGGGGTTAATCCACGAACACAAGCTTGGTAACCAAACATCTATGCCTGTTCCACGACTCATTCATGTTTCTGTGGATAGAAGAGCCGTGGGACAAATTGGACCTGGTGAGAACCCATGGATGATATCGCACGTCAATGATGGTTGGTCTCCCGAACTCAATTTTATACTAGGAAACGATTCCGGTCGGGTTTTGCTGACGATTATTTTAGTAGCGGACCTGTTTATGGCATTATTGGAAGATACTACAAAGGGACACGGAAAAGATGGCTTCTATTTTGCTGATGGAGGTTACGTTCTCGCCCGCGATGTCTTCAGAGTTATGGCAGAGACTCTCTATTCAATAGGGTTATCCAAGGAACCATCTCCAAATACTTACACAGAAGAAGAATCGAACAAGTACAAAGTGATAATTTTCTCCCTTATACACCATCCTTATTATACTAACATAGAATCAGATCAGTTTCTGGGGCGCAAGTATCCAAGCAACAGGTGATAGAGCAAAGAGTAATGGTTGGAATCCTCAGCATACAGTCGGAGAATTCCAAGATTATGTGGTGACTGAGACGAAGAGACTGGCTTTTCAGCCTTTACAGTCTTATGGAAGGTGTCTCGATTACTCGGATTAGAATACGTATATGTCTTCTAGGCAACAATTGTATTGAAATTGGGAGTCACATAGCAAGGCACTCAAACCTTCGTGCACCTAGCTCTGTTCAACTCGAGCGGGACCTGACATTTGAGGCGTCGCTAGACATGACGAACGCCGGCGATCGTGACGGCTGGGAAGTGGTTCAGGTATACATCTCTAGCAAGGAGAGCCGAGTAGCAAGGCCCAAGAAAGAATTGAAGGCGTTTTCGAAAGTTTGGATCCGGATGGGCACCTCGGAATCTGTCACCGTCAGTCTTTCTGGAATGAAGTGGGTGGAGAGTGGCTCTCATAGAAGGGGACCTATCGGATCATTGTTGGCAGGGGTGCAGATCCCAAGGACGAGATCATGTACCATGATGTTAAGCTAGAGGAGGATTTCAGATGGTCGGGAATTTGATTTAAGACATTTTAACAGTACTATATTATACCTATCAATATCGCGCTATCGAGTATCGTCGTGTCGAGACTCCACTGTATTAAAAACTAAAAGCCAGGGATCGGTCAATTTGATTGGTACTTTTCGTCAAAACCCACGAATACCGTCAGTAGTCATAATAGAACCGACACTTACTAAATTCTAGAAGATCAAATTGAAAAATAGTGGTGAGGAAAGCTAACGATCTTAACGAAAATTGCACTTGAAATTGACAGTTCTGTGGAAATCGTTGGATTTCTTGCTCCAATAGGGACTGAGGCTCTTATAACAGCTTTATATCACATCGTCTTTTGACTCCACTGGTTCCAAATCCATGTATCAATCAAGAAACCGTCCTGTAAATGCTCTTTGCGTGATTCTGGAGATACTGCTTGTGCTGCAATCCTATTCGATAGACCTTGCATCAGAGTTAACGTTCAAGGAAGATTTTAGTTCGGCTGACTACTTACACCGCCTTCATTCGAAATGGCAGAATATATTCAATAAACATATCAACGAATCCAACCTTTTCTCCCAACGACAATAAACAATTCTTGAAGCTTCGTATAATACAACGCGTCAACTACAACTGCTGATAAACTTCAGCTCAAGGTCACTACATTGAAACTTACTTCGCATTACGAAACTTCTGCATTGCAATATCCAAGAGGATCTATCGACGCGACGCGTGTTGCTACAATGGCTGTTCACGATGTTGCCCCGGACTACATTACTTTCGAAAGTAGAGTGGCATCTTACCGTAGTGTGCAACCCCTTACTGGTCGTGGGACGTCGACCACTGGATCCAAAGCTCCAAAAAGTCTTAAATGGCCGCACAAATCCTTGCTACCAGAAGAAGTATGAAGTATTCTATCTTTGTTTACTTATCGCTCGCTGACCTTGCGTAAAGCTTGCAAAAGCAGGTTTCTTTTACTATCCTTCGCAATCCAATCCCGACAATTGCGCTTGTTTTCTCTGCCATAGATCCATTGATGCCTGGGAGGAAGGTGATGACCCATTGAAAGAACATTTGAAGCATTCACCAAATTGTGGATGGGCGATTGTTGCCTCGATTGAGGCACAAGATGAAGAATTGAGCAGGGAATTTCCCGCCAGTTTGAGAATGGTCGAGGCTAGAACTGCGACATTTGCAGGAAAATGGCCTCACGAAGCAAAGAGGGGTTGGAAATGCAAGACTAAACAGGTATGGACTGTCTGTTACCCATGACGACATTTATACTGACGAGGTAACAGTTGGTCAACGCTGGATGGAAATATACTCCAACCGAAGAATCGAACGATATGGCGACTTGTACTTATTGTTCATTGGCATTAGATGGATGGGAGCCATCTGACAAGCCATTGTATGTTTGGGAATCTCTCTAATGACTACAGAAGCTAACTACCCTCAGGGATGAACATTTCAATCGATCACCAGAATGTCCTTTCTTCATACTTATCGACGAACACAACTCTGAACTTGCCTTGAAAAAGTCCACTACCAAGAGAGGCAGAACATCGAAAGCATCGCGGCTATCTACACAATCCGCTGTTACTACTGCTAGTGATGCAGACGTTGAAGAGGGGGATAGCATCATGTCTACAGCCACAACAAAAGGCAAAGCATCTGGGCCTAGAGGTCGGAAGCCATCGGCCAAAAAGGTAGCCCCAGCTCGGTTATCTACACAGCCCGCTATTGATGTAGCTAGTGATGCAGATGTTGCTAGTGACGCAGATGTTGTAGAGGGAGATAGCATCATGTCTACAGCCGCAACAAAAGGCAAAGCATCTGGGCCCAGAGGTCGAAAGCCTTCGGCTAAAAAGGCAGTCCCAGCTCAATTATCTACACAGCCAGCTATTGGCGTTGTTAGCAATGTAGCTGACGAGGAGGGAGACAGTATCATGTCTATAGCAACAACGAAAGCGAAGACATCTGCACTCAAAGGTCGAAAGGCCTCAGCCAAAAAGGCCGCCTTAGCTCAATTATCTACACAGCCCCCCATTGACGTTGATAGTGATGCAGATAATGCAAATGATGCAGAGGGGGACAGTATCATCTCTACAGCCACAACAAAAGTGAAGACATCTGCACTCAGGGGTCGCAAGGCTACGGCGAAGAAGGTTGAACCAATCGAGGCTCCTAAAGCCCAAACAGCATCCTCCAATCGTGGGAGAAAGAGGAAGAGTGACGACGAGATGTCTCAACCTGATCTTCCAAATCCCCAACCTAAAAAACGTACTACAAGGGCTAGTACGGCACAAGTTGTTATTCCTCAAGCATCCGCTGCACCACTACGAGCACCCACCTTTACAGACTTGCAGAACCAGGCAGAAGCCTCTGACTTGCTTTGGATGGAAGGATCCCCACTGGAATCACCACCTGGATCTCCACCCCCCTTGTCGCCACCCCAATCTTTAGTCGCGGACAACCAATTTTCAGACACAGAACATCAATCTTCCGATGCGGAAAACCAGTTCCCTGAAAGACCTAACACTCCTCCAAATCAAGGTTCTATAGCACCCAAAACTACCAAGCAATGGGAGCCCGTAGATGCTGAGATGTTTTTCGGTGAAGAAGAACATGAACACTTCTTAGAAGCAAT
This sequence comes from Botrytis hyacinthi, assembly GCA_004786245.1. Lineage (NCBI taxonomy): Eukaryota > Fungi > Ascomycota > Leotiomycetes > Helotiales > Sclerotiniaceae > Botrytis > Botrytis hyacinthi. The sequence continues at coordinate 65,910 of PQXK01000123.1, read as the reverse complement.
GTCGAACCTCAGGACAGGAAATCTAACCAAAGCGGAGAGCCAAATGTCGGTGGAGCAATGGATCTACCATACAGCAACAGTTGCTCAAGGAAAGCTTCTTGACGAATGTGAGCGAATGGTAGCAGCATTCGAGGCCGAGGGCATGAAGGCATTGTCTTGTCTGGAAGCAATGGAAGTCGTCTGAACTTGAGTTTAACAGTGCATGAATTTAGTTGGAATGTGTTCAAATCAGACTTGGATAAGTCTCATTGGGAAAATAGGGAGGTATTGGCGTTTGAGCGGGTTTGTTTTTACTTCTTCATAAACTGAATATTATATACCCCGTATCAAGACTATCAAATGACTCAATTCCAAATACGTATCGATTTTGTTTCTATAGCTACGAGACTTGTGACGCAAACATTTAATTCAAAGAACACTTTATTTGCAAATTGTTGAAACATGAATTCGACGAATATAATCGCTTCAACGATATGTACATTTTTGGGTATATTACTATTTTATTAACTCTATTTACTTTTTTGAAATCTCGTTGCTCATCTCAGTTTTTATACGAGTTATTGTGCCGACACCTCCATAGACCCTATTGGACAAATTAGTATAAATTGCGAGTTATTTGCACAATTGTTTGTTATTTTCCGCGTAGAGATGATAGTTAGAATGGGTGGGACTTACATTGCTGTGTAAACCTGGGCGACATTTGCACCTGCATTCAAGACCTCTAGTGCTTGCTTTCCATTCGTAATGCCACCAGTAGCGAAAATTACTTTCTGATCATTTGTCTTATTGCCCGTGAGAGACTTTGCCTTTTCGGCGATAGTGGAGACAATACCAGCGTCGTTTGATTCAGTAGCAGTATCTTGTTGAGGTGGTCCTCGGTCGAGTAGAGCTCTATATCTCTTGACCAAAGATAGTGTTCTCTCGAACATTGGTGGTCCGGAAAATCCTCCTTGTTCTTCAAGAACCCTGCGTTCTCTGGCTGAAATTCTGATATCGTCTGGGATGAGCTTGTCTCTTCGGTTTGTAGTATTACCCACAATTATACCGTCAACACCGCTTCTCCAAACAGCTTCGACAATACCCTCAATTTGCTCGTCTTGATCTTCATCGGGTGATACCTTGACCATAACCCTAGGCTTTGTTTTCCGATCTACGGATTTGGCGGCTCCGACCACTCCTTCTAAGATTCGGGATAATGGTTCAACTTTTTGTAATGTCCTTAAACCAGGGGTGTTTGGACTACTGACATTGACTACCAAAATATCGGCATATGGAGCCAATCTCTCGACACAGTGAACGTAGTCTCTTTTGACAGCATCAATGTCATCACCATTGGTATTTTTATTCTTGGCAACTTGTACTGCCAATAATTTCCCTTCCAACAAACTTCCTGGAGGAACACCAGCTTCTCCATTCAAGACCATCTTCTCAGCATCTTCGCCTACACCCAATCCATTTTGATATGCGTATAGACGAACCCGTTCCCTCAATCGCATAGCCATATCATCTGCACCCTTTGAATTAAGTCCATATCGATTGATCAAAGCATTTTGACTCGGTATACGGAAAACTCTAGGTTTTGGGTTTCCATCTTGAGCAAGTGGTGTACATCCGCCGACCTCGACAATCGCAGGACCCATAGCGAACAAGGCATCTGGAACCTCTGCCAACTTGTCAAGTCCCGCAGATGTACCAATTGGATTTTGTAATTTCTGACCCCATACTTCCACGCTCAAATCTGCCTTATCTGTATTACCCTTTCTGAAGCTTCGATCGCGGGGATGGAGACCGAATGAGTAGAGCGTTTTGAGAGCTTTGGTTCCTACATGATGGGCCTCTTCGGCATCGGGATATATGGCACGTAATGCGGGAATCACAAGCCATTGGTGAACGCTAGCTCGGGTATCGGTAATATATAGATAGCCAAAGCCGAGAGCGAGAGCTATCGAGGTTCCAACGAGGAGATTCTTCGATCGAGTAAGAGCTGGGGACGTTTCGGTAGTGGTTGATACGAAGCGTTTGGTAGATATACGGGATGGAGAAGAGGAGAGAATTGGTCGCGATGTACGCAGAGTGCGCAAGAGAGGGCTCGACATATCGAATGTCTGTCCGGGTACGAAGGAAATGGAGGGACGGATTGCTTGCTAACGAGGATGTTTAAAAATGTTGTTCTAACTTATGCGTAATAATTAATCTGTCTCCGGGTGGGTTGTTATTCCGTTCCGTTCGAAGCTATCCACTCCACTTCAACCCCACGATCTTTGATGTTTATACCCCGAGCATGTCAACACAACGGTCATGTTTTCATGCATTTAACAAAAGGTGTTTTTGTACAGATATTTCATGGTGTCAGCATCTTACGAATGATCAAGTGCTAGTAGATTCGCATTGCCTTTCTAGCCACCATTTGACTGCTAAATATTGATTGTCACGAACCACCCACCCAGTGACATTCGATATCAATTCCAGACCTCACCATTTCATACTCATTCATTCTATCTTCTATGATGAAGATTACCATCAATATTATGTGATTCTCTTTCTCAGTTCCTTGTGCAACAAGAACTCCAAATGAGATGGAGAGAGCAAGACTTGGTTTGGGCTCTATCGTGCTACTGTTTTGATGAAAGCTTCCAACCTTTTCTCCCATTAAATGCTAGGTTTCTTGCATCGAACTGACTGGAAGTTTGGAGAGAAATGGCAGTGATCTATCTTGGAAAGTTTAAGAGCCTACTCGTTTGGCTGATATCTCTTAGATGAGCGATATAGAGATGAAATGCGAGGAGAAGTCTCTTCTTATTTACTTCCCCCTCTTCTTTCTTCGCCTCTTTCTCTTCTTTGGAAATTCAATTGCGCTTTAATTTGTGTGCTTTCTAATTTAAAATTCAGTCTCCCCTTTCCTAATATATTTGGATCTACTCGAGCATTATTCCTTTCTCTTTCAAGATACGTTCATAGCTTTCATAATTTATGGCTCACACAAGCTGTTCAGCTATGAGTTTTGTTACTCGTTCATCTATTCTAATTCAATCAACGTAATTCAATATGGCGAATAAAAATTCAGTTTTATGTTGTTTTCATTTATCATGTGAGCCTAGAGTCACTATTAGTCTAATCATCGCTTTTCTGAATGGCCTAGAGTAGAGTTCTTATTGTTTCTTGTCCTGCCTAGTATGTGTGTCCAATACTATCCTTCACACTGCTCATTTAGCTGTGTAAAACAAATCAAAACTCAACTCAACAAAATTTGATATTCACTAATACAACAGCCCAAAGTTCATTGAAACTGCCCCACTCATATTCACTCCCGCACGTATCACGAGCATCTTTTAAGGAGGCTTTGCTTCGAGAAATCCTCTTCTTGTTTTCTTTTAACATACAAATATTAAGAAGTTTAATTTTGTGTACAAGACCAGCTTTTTTTTCAACATCTTCCATCTCAAACCATTCAAGGCATCAACTCAGGTCTTATTAGCTCTCTGGCATCACAATGGAGAACATACCTGAGGCAAAAGTAGAGAGGGATGAAATCAAAACGATGGACAAAGATTCAACAATTACGGTTGGCATAAACCCAGATGTGGAAATGTGGTTGTCAAAGATACACGCACTTACAATGACTCGGTACGAAGATTTTCAAAAGCTTACAGACATCGATGTTTCAAGGGAGGACGCTCATGTTAAATATCGTATTTTGATTGTGAGTATCAATACATGGCCAGCTTCGAGAATTTCAATGCTAAATTCATGTCTCTTTTAGGCGGATAATATGGCCAATTTCAAAAAGGACTTCCCAAATGCTTCAAGAGCTTTGCTGGCTGAGTTTCAGAAAGTGGCTTTTGACAATACCGTTCTGGACGACTTGAACGTTGCGCGTAAGAAACAAGAGATCGTTTACATTGCTTCTCGTGACGAGCTACGTGAGATGTACAAGACTTTCAATAACGTTTGTCCATCACTTTCACAATCCTACTAGTAACAACAGCTGACATTGAGTAGCTCTTCCCGGAATACATCCCTCAAGATGTTCAAAATCGTAGTATCACCAGTTTTCCTGCTACAAATTTCGGGAGGATATTAGCATTCTTCCGATCTTCTTCGCCGGAGAATATTGCCAGGGAAATATTTACACATAAGGCATTGCCGGGCTGCAAAATCTATAGCTGCGAGAAGAGCTACAATAGAGATGATCTTCCGCCATCATACAGAGCGCAGGTCGAGCGTGCACGACAGTTCCCTGACGACCCGGATCGCCTTATCTCATATGATACCCCAGCAGTCACCGAGAGAATGCGAAACCCCAAACGCAGAAGAGCAAAGGACATTCTTACTGCTACCTTGGAGACTGTCTGGGTTTACGATCCACTTTGCAAGAAATATGGGCCGCGTCTTGGTCAGCAGGTTTTCCACAAATACTCAACTGATGAAGACAATGGCTTAAGAAGGAGAATGATGATCTATGTTGAGATTTCAATTGTTGATGTTGAATGATCAAGTACATTTAATTCAAATGGAGGAAGGCTCAAGCAGGACGGAGTTTCATTCTACTTTTCAACAATCCAGCACAGTACAGACGAAGGGATCTTACAAAGTTAAACAAATACGCAATAAGACAGACAGCACTCCCAACAGAGTCGGGATCTCGACTACCCTGCGTCGCACATGAAAACGCTATTTGGGACAAATCTTGCCTTGTTAATACAGAATGCTTTTTTTGTTCAAATGTTTGAGGGGGGGGGGGGGGGAGGCATGGCTTGCACAAGGTCTCACGTTTGTGTCTTTCTTACTTCAGTTGTCTAGTAATAATAAAAGATTAAAATAAAATGCGGCTGTTTTATGAAATTGTGACATGGTGAACGATGGTAGTGACTGGGCCCTAAAATGGATGTTACTCTCATTGCTATCTATGTATCTTTTGGGATGATCAAATTTTAGCTAGATATATTCATATGAAATTGAGTTGTTCGATTTCAGGGCGATTAGTTCTATGTTTTCTAAATATGAGATGATTTTTACTGGTATCTGGAATGACTTTTACACCAGGCATCTAAGGAATAGAGTATAGATTGTGTATTGTTATAATCGGTGATGTCTTCCTATCTTCCGATTCCTTTCAATGTTTCCAGTCATTCGACTATATTAAAGTACGAAACAAGAGTTCAGTTTAAACTTTTGGGGATGGGCAATACCACCTGCGCTGAGTCCAATTATCCCACCCGGACCAATCATCGCAGACCAACATGCTTTGCGAATCACATCCAGGCAATAAAACTTTATTGTTTCTTACCCACTTCAAAAGTCTCATCGCTCCATCCAAACCACTTCTCCATCCGCTTTCCCATCGCTCCCAACATGATTGCGTCCACAACACGCTCAGAATGGGGTTTGTGGAAAACTATCTTATCCTGTCCAACCCAAGGCGAGCTAGTATCAGGCTCAAATTGCACGGCTGATCCTCCTACATCATGCCTTTCTATGAATCCAGCCTCGGCCATGCCATTAACGAGGGAGTCCCAGGGTACTGTTTTGGTGCGCTCCTCAAAATTTCGGGTCGGGAACATGGTTTGGAATATGGCGTACGAGTTCTTACTGACAGACACTTTAGTGGTTGGGACTTCGAGAGGCGGCCTTACGATTGGGTCCGAATTTTCAGATATCTTAAAAGGTAGCTCTGTATCCACATTTTCGATGTTGAGCTTTCTGGTCTTGACTTTCGCGCGAACTGGAATCTGGCAGTTTTCTTGCTGTTGGTGGCCCCAATGCTCTTGGACCACTACTTGTTCTAACAATGCAGCCTTTTTTGCTTTCCTGGCAGCTATCTCTGCGAGGAGCTCGTTATTTCGTATCTCAATTGACGAGGTATGTTCAGGGTTGCTGTCAGCAGAGAGAGTTGCCAGATCACAATCTATGTCCTCTTGCTCAAACCCTAAGCGGCGAAGTGTTTGCTCGTAACGAGCCGGAATATGAGCCCACATCCTGCCAAGTGCTGCTCATTGTTGCTTATCCTTATTGAGCCATTGCTGGCTGAGACGCGTTCCGCTTGGTTCCGGTGTCTCAATGAATTCCTTGGTGAATTTTACTAGCAGTTTTTCAGCCTCGATTTTCCGATCCCCGTCTTCTCTCATTAGACTATTTCCACTTGCTTCAAATGTTCTTGGATCGAGGCGAGTTGCTTGGTACTGGTCCTACACATGATTTCTGATATAACGCCATCCACGGCCATCCTCAACCTTCGTGACGCCATCAATTTCCCGCCTGACACCTCGAGGACGATGGAACCGAATCATCTCTAGCATCTGATTCATTGCAGCCATATCAGAGAATGCGGCATAAATTATCTCGTCCATCCTGGTAAGCTCTTTTATATCTTTAATTTGGCCACATTTAGCCAAGTGTTCATCCAACATGGCGAATAGCATTGCATACTCAAATCTGGGCTTTTTCTCGGGATGAACCGGATTTTAAGTATGATATCCTTGAAATGCTAACGATGACAAACAGAAGTCTAGTCTATCTTTGGCAAAATCGGGAAATAACTTCAGATCTCTACGAGTGTGGCAAAATGCCATAGATTCCAGCCGTTGGAAAGTGCTGAATTTGAATGTATCGCGAAGACGCATAGGCAATATGCTTCCGAGATACTGCAGGCGACGTTGAAGCTGATTCAACAAGAGCGCTTCAAGTGCTCCTAGTAATTCATCGTAAACCTTCCACAGAGGTTTTACTGAATCAAGGATCTCATGAGAAGTCAGAAGTCCTTTCAGCTTTGGTGTCTCGTCAAATATCCAGCCCCACGACCAGAACATGATTGAATACTGAATGAATGAATTTCCCCCGAGGAAAAATTGGTGGTAAGGTTTTGAATTCTCTTCGAGATTACTGGTCATTTCTAAATTTATATAGCGCCTAGCGTAAAGAGGATCGGTTTGAAGAAGCCAGAGGTGGTCCCCTTGTAATGCCTGCCTTGTCCTGGCAATATCTGATAGCGTATCGATATCGAATGAAGGCGGTGCCGAGAAAGGTTGGTTCAAATAAGATGAAGCTAACTCTAATGTGTATCCGAACGTTCCACTTGATCTCTTCAAGCCGTGCTGAAAAGCCTCGTCAAACATGGTTGTTTGCTTGTTCACGAGAGAAGCGTTCGAAGAGCACAAAATTTGCTCAACCACGGATCGGAGAAATGTAAGAAGATGTGCTTGCGCTTCTAGAATAAGAATAGCCCTTGGAAAGCCAATTGAAGTTCATCTATGTGCTTCAATTTCCTTCTCTTGCGTCATTATACCGTACCTGGGTCCATACATTATGATGCTGTGGGAATTATAGTCCAGTGCCAAAGAGCCAATAGCCCAATGCTTTTCGAGCAGAGAATTGTCAAATGGAGCCCATTGCTCAGGGGAATACTTTGTACAATTATACAAGAGACCCAATAGCCTCATAGGATTCTTGCTCAACCCCTCCACGTTCAAATATGGTAGTAGGCAGGATTTGCGGTGCTTGCGCAGTTGTTTGCCTTGCGTAAAATCGGTATCGATTTCTCCATTGATACTGAGTTTCTTTATCATAGAATCAAGGAAAGATTGATTAAAATGAGCATAAAACCACTGATGTGGATACAAATCTGGATCGACACTTCGTAATAGCCCTTCCCGTTTTTCGCGACTCTTCTTTTTCCATTTTTTCATGATTGCGTTCCCATTGTCATTGCATTGTTCTTTGAGATAGGCCGGATTCTCATCTATGCTTCGAACAAATTCTTCGGACTTCTGTCGAGCTTCAAAATCAGATAAGGCAAAGCTGTATGTGAAGATTTTCTTTATCTGGGATCCCATGGATCGAAATTGTTGACTACATTCGGAACATTCGCATGGAGGCTTGGAGCTATGTCGGTAACGCCAGAATACTCCGTCGCGACGCGTGTAGATTGGTTGGTACGTGGGATAAGCAAGCTTAGAACACCAGATTCCGAAGGTAGTTATGTTAGCAGAGATGAGGCAAAATCACAGAGAACGAGCTCACTCTTCCCGCAATTCGTCGTCATCTTGGCGCTGGGCCTTAATCTTCCAAACCATGCTGTTGATTGTGAAATCTTTGTTTGATGAAAAGGGAATTACCAGAACTATAAAATGCGCCCTTCGGCGAAAAGAAGTTTGTTTGTGCTTGAGATGGACGGTGAAGAGATTCCCAGACAAATTGGCAAACAAAGTAAAATCGAGGGAAGAAATTATCTGTTGTACAGTATTCCAAGCTAATAAAGCACACCGCGAGGAAGATGAGGTGTGGTAGCAGTAAGGTAAAATAAAAAGAAGTCAAAGCAACATGAAGCGAAAATCACTGCCGGGTAAAATGATAGATAGTTAATCATCATCCATCTTATTTTGGGAGAGTGAACAGGTTGAATTCAACCAAAATACACTGATAAATTGATTGCTAGCAGAACGACTGATTTTGAAAGCATGGATTCCTCCAGTATAACATCTACGATGTCTTTTAAGGAATCGAAAAGGGCTCAATGGATTGCGAAAGAGTTCTGCTGGGCGGTCAATTGCTGCTCGTTTCTTCTTCTCGAAATGTCCTTCTTCTAAACTTCACTAGCAATAGACCACCGATCCTAAAGGTGAGTTGAAACAATAGACTAAGTATGCTCATTCATCTAGACTTTGTAGTTGTTACTTACCTATATCGCTGCAGCTACAATATCATCGTCGTTGTCATTTCGATGAAGTTATGGTCTGGATTTTCAAAAGTATGTGTGAGGAAACTTTCCAAAGAGTAACATGATAGTGGAATTTTGCCTTTGCTGCGATCTTCCGTAAATTGCATGACTGTCGTTGCCATTAAAACTTTGATATCGAAGAGGACGTTAAATTTGGTCACGGAAGAATGATCAGCCGATTGATGCTTTGTCAGCACAAATTTTGGAGCTGGTGGAGTGGACTTATTAATTGAGGCGAACTTGATTAAATACGACCTCAGACACCATTCATCGACCTCAACACAATATCAATTAATATACACTGAGATAATCTTATACATTGACATCAATGAACAATTTTATCGAAATAACAGTCTCACTTACTTCATTTCATCCTACTTGAAGCAAAACCAAGATAGGGATTGAAATCAAAGTATCACGATGGACAATGCCGATATTCATGTGAAGCATGTTGAATCTACGGACGATGCCAATGCTCATTCCAATCCAAAGCATGCCAAACCTATGAATGATGTCAAATTTCGAGTACAGCCTGTCGAAACAAACTATGGCAAAGGGGGCTTTCATCCCATACATCTCGAAGATACCTTCAAGCATGATCGCTACAAGGTCATACACAAATTAGGGCATGGAGGATTCGCGACGGCATGGCTTGCACGAGATACTAAGCGAGAAAGATATGTTGCTTTAAAAGTTCTTGCAGCACGATTGTCAGGTGCTTCAAAAGAGGTTGACATGTTACGTCGGATGAAGTCGAGGCGAGTAAAGTCTTCTTGAATTCGAAGAAAAATGTTTCACTTCGCATTGCGCAACCCAAAGTTTCAACCGCAAATTTCCCATTGGTGCGCTATGTTATTCCGTACTTAAAATCCAACTTCGCATTCAAGATCCTTGCTTGCGTTGACTAATTTTTCATCGTATCAGTCCCGAGCATGACGGAAGATTTTACGTCATGTCTTTGCTAGATCATTTCACCCACAAGGGCCCAAATGGAGACCATTTATGCTTGGTCTCTGAAGTTGGAGGACCTAGCATCAAGCAGTTCAATTCTTGTCCAGGTGAATATAAAGGAAGCCGACGGTTGGAAGCGTCTGTGGCAAGGAATGTTTGCTTGCAGACCATACATGGCTTGAATTATATTCATAGCACCGGTGTCGTTCATGGAGGTTTGCAATGCCATATAAATTCCTTCTTACTGTTCGATCGGCTCACCATAGAATTAGATCTTACCCCTGCCAATATTCTGTTACAGCTTGCCAACATCGATGAGTGGACCGAGGAACAAATCTATGAAAGACTAGGTGTTCCTCAGAAAGAAGAGATCATATATGCCAGATCCAAGCTTCCAGCAACTGATTCTTCATTTCCCGATTATACCGTTGCCCCAATCAATATGAAAGAGGTAAATCCCAAGTGGATAGCAAATGACATCATAATAATCGATTTTGGTATCGCCTTCCTCCAAACAGCCCCATCGTTTGACCTTGGCACGCCCAAAAGCTATTGTGCACCTGAATTCTTATTTGGTTGTTACAGAAGTGTCGCTTCAGATATATGGGCTTTAGGGTGTACGATTTTTGAGATTCGTACAGGATCTCGGCTGTTCAAATATGATGGCATTCCTCAGAGAGACGAGATGTTAATAGCTGCAGTAAGGCTTCTAGGCACCTTCCCTGATGAATGGTGGGCTGCTTGGAAAGAAGGTCTAAGATGGTATAAACAACAAACAGAAATTGATGCAAAGTCAGCAGGAAATATACTCGATCAAATCTTGCAGACTGGTACACACGATGGTGATGCTCCTCCTCATAGACAAAAGCTTAGAAACGAAGCGTTGGAAATCATCGAAAAATTCAAGGAGCGTCCTCGGAATGATATGCTTGATGGAACAGATCAACTCGTGGAGATGGCGGAGAAGTTGAGAACTAGCGAGGCGGAGGCTATTCTCAAGTCAGTGAATGCTATTGAACAAGGAACATCTATTTCTTATTCCAACAAAGCAGAAAATGGTTCTGCTCTGGGATCTCTGTCAAACCCGAAGAGTTCCGAAGGTAAGAGTTCGGAGTTCAAGAATTCGAACTCCAAGAGTTCAGATGCTAAAAGTTCGGAGAAGACACCATCTTCCGAGGGACTTTCGATAGGCCAATCCCCTAAAAAGAGTTTCACCAAATTTTCCACACTGGCAGAGAAACCTAAAATGAAAACCTCTGCCAATGTGTCCGATTCAGAAGACGATGAGACTCGGATTAAAGTAGCTTCTACTGAAGTCGAACGTTGCGGCCCCGAACATTCTCACAGTTACCTTGAGCCATCTGGCATTAAGATATCTACTGCTGAAGCAACAATTCTTGAGGATTTACTCCGAAAGTCTCTCAGATACCTACCTGAGGAACGAAGCACTGCTCTGGAATTATCGAAACACATGTGGTTCTCTTATATATCCAAAGAGGTCGACTAAGGCTAGCACAAGTTGCATGTTCTGTAAGTTGTTTGAAACCCCATGCTACTTGCAGGATTGGTTACAGGTTTTTTGATACATATATCGCCAATTCGTCCTATCATTAATCTCACAAGACCCTTCGTTCCAGTTACGTCTCATTTATTATTGCTTTTCATTTCCTTCATTCAAGAATTCCCATTATGCACCAAGCTACATTATTCACAATTTATCAACGGCGATCTGTAGGGGTGTGTCCTGGGTAACGACTATCGCTTCGAACCCGAACAAGTCGGATTTCCACACGGAGAAATAGATCCTGATTACTACGGACCTTTTCATTATGGCCTCAATCAACGGAATATATTTTTCATTATCTTATTTTGTGATTTCAAATGGGAAGAAAAAAATTTCTTTGTACAAATGTGTCCTTGTGGAGGAGACAGCTTATGACCGAATATTGTTTGGTGCTCTATAGCCGACAACATAAGAAGAGAAACTGAGGATTTCCGCGACTGGAAGGGAAACTTGCTACGTGTTAGATCGTTCTTTCTGTTTCTAGTTATTGAGTCTTCTAGGCTGGGTCTAACTAGTAACACAACTCACACTTCTGCATGTTGATTATCACACTCTGTTTAAAAACATTTGAAATTTGATTTCCCAGTGAAGTAATAGCACCTCTACCATTTGACATGTATTTAGATAGAACTAGAACCTTGAAATGAAACGATGTGCAACCAAGCCCTAGTAACTCCTACCTATACTACACCTTCAAGCAAACAGCATACCGACAAACCCATCCACTCATACGATAACAAAACCACAAAGGCAGTCTCCACTGACAAGCGCACCCCGTGTTTTGAACTAGCTGCAAGCTCAATCCTTAATTACTATCAAAATACATTATAGGGATATTTCGATCTCGGCTAGTGGGTAAAAAATAACTATTAGCAGTACTTCTCCAGACTCCCTCGCTTCTCTTTTCCTCTCTATCACTGTCCAAAAGATTTCCATTTCGAATATCCAATACGAATCTAGGATCTTCCGAGTGTAATATCCTCGCGTAAATGAACAACCGCGACTTATCCGATGTATCATAATATTGCTCTCTCTATCACTATCTCAAATCTCAAAGAGGCAATTGAGTTTCGAAACCGATTCTCAAGGTTTCGCACTAGCTCCCTCCCTCTTTAATTGCAAATTTACTTTGGATACTTTGCATCATTAATATCCCACTTTTCTCTTTCTTCTCGTCTAGAATTTCCATCACTTACCGCGATTTCTGTATTCCTGATATTTCTCTTCTTCCTTTCAGAAAGCTCAAGATGTTTATAAAACACTCCCTCATCGTTATATCCTTCCATAAACTCATCTCTCCACCCCTTCCTCAAGCCGCATACTCAAAATAGGAAGAGCACACACATCACACAAGAATTAAATCTTTAATTTATCTTCATTCAACCACCAACCAACCCACAAATTAACAAGGTTTCGAAGAGAGTAACGATCTAATTCCATTCCATCCCATACTTTCAAGAATTGATCCAGATGACTATCTCAAATCCACTTCATAGTTCCACTTGCCCCATATTCCTCGCCTTGCATTTCCGCATTTGTTAACCAACACACAAATAAGTCAACCGAGAAAAGAAGATCCAAGAAATGCACTGCTTGATGTAAGCAGGCAGACAGGTAGAAGAGCTATGCTAACGCTCGCTTAACATATCATTTAATTTCAAATTTCACTTTTCATGTCCTCCACCCCTCCCTCGCTTCCTCGTCTCACGTCCAATTACCATTCAACAGCCCACCCGTTCTCTTCCAAAAACTCTTCAATTGCATGTTTCAATCCCAGATTGGGTCTTAGATCACTTGGGAGCAACGGTTCTCTTGTTAGGGGATCGGTACAGCTTCTTTCGAGATGCTGGAGGATACTTGTGCGTTCGTAGGATTGGCCAGTTTTGGTCTGTGAAGGAAGCATGTTAGTATCCTTTCAATGGTGATGATAAATAGGGTTGATGAAGGAACTCTCAGGCAAGGATATAGAATACGGAAGACGAAAAGAACATACCACAACAGGATCGATCATAACATTAAAACTGATCCCGTCAATCGCCCAATCGGGCATTTCTCTTCTCCTCCCTTCCTTTCCTTGTGTTTCCACAAGTCTAAATACTCTCTCTACCTCTTCAATCTTTTTCTCCCATTCTTCTGTGATTTCCTTAGTATCGATGTCCATCGCGTCCTCATTCCCTTCCCCATCATATCCTTCCTTTCTTCCGCCCTCCCTCCCCATCTCCCTCCTCATCAAACCCGTTACCTCTCCCAACAAATAGCCTCTATCCCTCCTCCTCCTCTCCTCCTTCTTCTCCCATCCCTCCTTCCTACACCTTAACCCCAGCTCTAAGATAAGCGGCAAACTCTTTCCACTCCCCACTAGTCCCTTGCCTCCAATCGGCATATCCTTTATGCAATGTTCTCTCGCCATTTCGGCCGCTTTGAGCGCGGAATCATAATCGCGTAGCGCATGGTATGCTTGTGCGATGTTATAGTATGCTTTCATGTATACGCTATTTATGGGAGCGGAGGAGATAGCTGCGATAGCGGATTCAGAGGAGGCGATTGCTTCGGGGTAACGGGCAAGTTTGAGGAGAGCTTTGGACTGGTTCGTATGGAGAATCGGATTGAGGGGATCAAGGGAGATGCTGGGGAATGGCGTGTTAGATGGTGTTATCTGACATGATAAAGTTGGGTGTATGGACAAAGAGGGGTAGAAAGCAGAAGGGTTGAAGGAGTGCGCAAGACTAGGGAAATCAATCAAGAATATAGACTAACGCTTTACTATAAAATTGTTCAGCGGCCTCATAGTTTTTGTTTTGAAAATGATCGTTTCCCTTGTTCTTAAATTCGAGAGCTTTTTTGGGATCGTGAGGTAGATCGGATCCTGCCATGATGCCACTTTGCGGCGGAGACGATGATTGGACCGACTGTGAGTTCGAGAGTCTGCGACTAAAGCGATATAGACCTAAAACGTATAAACACTAGGCCGTCCGGCTTGATTACTGAAAATATATTTGTTCGATATGCCGGTGTAAATGATTTGTTTGCGTTAATAGATTATGGGGGTTGATTTCAGCCTCGTTACACAAGAGGGCTGTGCTGTTAAGGATATTATTGAAACGTAGTCTGAAGTGAACGAATTTGTACTGAAGGATTGTATTACGAGCAAATTTGATGATATTAATTCGGGATAAGAAGGAAAAGTAGGTTGTGCACAATGAGTGTTGGCATCGAATATTATTGGAGATGGTAAATGTCAGCCTCGCGAGAGGTTGGATTGGTAATTCCAAATTTGGAAGGTTCGAGAACTTCGAGAACAGCCTTGCTATGAACTTCTAGAGCTACCTGAAAACCGACATCTTATACAATTTTGGGCGATAAATGCTACATGTAAATGGCATGAAAATATGACAAGGGTGAGTGTGAATGTGAAGTCTAATTCAGATAATCTTTTGTACAATTCGATATTTTGTCTACCATGCACTTCTTGTCTTCACTCCATCCTCCCAACCCTGGACCAGCGACACAAAATTTAAAAAGGCTAGAAGAAAACAATGTCAGCTTGTGGCCGAGTGAATAACATGTAACTGGCGTGGACTGGTTATTCTGGTCAAGAACTTGGTTCAGAAAAGAAGTCTGGGCGGAAGGAACCAATGTACACTTGTGACATCGGCTTCTTGACGCTATAGATAGCAATTTATAGCCGAACAATTTGCCATGTCAAGATCTTCTTTCTCCTAGTCTAAGAGCCAACTGACAGTTCTAGTGATATCAAACAAATAGAAATAACGTACGTTGTCGGATGCAGGGATTTCCTTTCTCCAGCGGTCACCAATGATTGGAATTTTCTGTTTAATTATGAGCCAAAATACCGCAATATACCATCGTATGCCAACTTACAACCATGATGTCGTTTCGTACTCTAGGGATGTCGGAGAAGAAGAAAAGGGCGAAGAATCCAGCTGTAGCACCAAATCCTGCTAAAGTAAGGCCACTGCATGCCAATATTAGCTAGGTTTCCAACTCAATTCTGCCATTCCCATGTAGAGCATGAAAAGTATCGTCTGAGTCTATAGTATCGTAGTTCCAGACTTCACACGGCCCGGCGTATGAATATCGTGCCCGTTCAAAAAAAATCTACATACACCTTGGAAGCTGCCTTTGGGGTCCATCCGGCGATGTTTGGTTGAATCTTGTATCTGCGGGTCCATTAGCTTCTGATTTATCCCTTGAAGAATCGCGCATCGTACTTAGGTCCATAGGGAGATTTGTATGTCGAGTATGAGACAGGTCCCTTTGGAGGAGTGATACCTGTGGAAACGTGGAACTGAAAGCACAAATCTTGTCAGCAAAATATGCGGAGCGAATGCCACTGGCAGGAGACACTCACATCGCCGTTGCTGCCCATTTTGAAGAGGAGAATGTGTGGTTGGTAGTTCAATGGTAATCTTGAGGTCGACGATATATTCGTTATTGAGAATGTTAGTCGGCGGTAGCCGGAAGATTTATTATTGGCCTCAGGCATTTTTTACATAATCATTTTCAGCATCGATGATCTCTCGAGATTTCAAAAGCGTCCTCAATTCAATTTTCCAGAACATTTCAGAAAATATGGTTACATTCAGCGTTATGTTTACTCATCTGGAAATCTTTACTATTATTAGAGATCAGAAGTTTTAGAAATGGCTCGAATACATTCTAATATTGTATTCCATGCTTCGTTTTATATTACCAAATGGGGGACATACCTCAATTCTTGCATGTTTGCTGCTGCTTTTCTCCTATCTAAACAAGCGAACTTTTACCTAGTATCTGTAATGTCTTGAGACTCGCTCCCAAAAACACCCCAGGCGAAGCTAAATGTTCGAATGAGAGATTTCCCATGTGCATACCAATATTCATCACCTCGTTGCTACTCATTCACCCCCTGGCCATTATTCTCCTAAAAATCTAAAGATGCAATGGATTTTTCTTTGGGGATGTATCAGTGTCATATGCTTTGATAGGAGTGTGGTGTATCTTGGCCCTGGTGGCCATGAATTATTGCTTATGTTGACTCGGGGTCTCCTCCGTAAGCCTTTCTTGAACAATCAAAGTCATCTGCAATTTCTATGCGGATTGTTTCCTGCTGTATTTTCATGTGATATTTCAGCCAAATTATTTGCGTGGACTACCTATTCTTCACGATACTTCCAATTACCACTAATCCTTTCGCCCGATAAACAAATCTTTACCTCTTCGATATAAATTCCATATGCCTTATTTTGCCGCGAAGCTTACCTACCTCGGTATTGAACATGCATTTTGACGTTCTGCGTTGGCCGAATTTTATATATCTGAAAGTAGAATGAATACTATTGATGGTTGACATTGTTTCGCAGCTTCCTCACGCTCGGGTCTACAATTGTTGAAGGAGAAAGAAATCCCTCTCCATAATCGTATTGTTCTTTCATTACACTTCATTTAGAGTTGTTCTCGTAACCTCTTTAGGGTCCTTTTTGCTCGTACAACGATGTTTGCCATTATTATCGTCGAATGGATTTAAGGGTTAAGATGTATTGTCAACTAAAACAAGAAACTAATAATATTTTCCCTAATAAACATTCTAACGTCTACCTACGTACCTGACTTTTTCAAATCAACGGCTTCTAATTCGTCCCCGCGTTATTACTTTTTATGTCATAAGTAATCGTCTAATCGTCTAATCGTCCCGCATAATCTACATGGATCCGATCGAACGAAACCTATTCCGCTTATTTCCGACATCGATCATTTTCTCTATCAGGAAAGAGCAATTTACAATTTAGATATCCACGAAATTCAAAAAGTCTGTGCAGTATAAACATATTTTCAGCAGTCGTTGCTAGACAAGAAACTAATCATGCCGTGTTCCCCTCATTTTCTCTTTGGTATCCCGCCTTCCATTCCTTGACAAGATAACAAGGGGTCTGACATTTGAATCCTATTCAATTTCGTGACTTAAGCCATAAACACAATCAAACAAGGAATACCAGGAAGGAAGTGCAAGAGCCGAGTACACCCGAGGTTCAATCACAACACCAAAAAAAACAGTAAGGTCGACCTTAATCAGACATACTTTAATTCATCGAAATCACCCGCGAGGATTAACACTTACCATCGAGTTTTACAGCAATTTTACTTCTACAACGTACCTACCAACACATCTGCCACTTCATCGATCATACACGATTCAGAGCAGGAAAGGAATCCACTAAAACCACCTTGAGACATATCCGCTTAGACGGATCTAATGTACTTGAGTGGGTCACTACATCAACAGCAGCCGCCTCCATACATTATATCGTCCCACGATTTCCCTCCACGCATGAAATACATGATCCACAATCTTCCATCTGATATCTCTTAATACCAATAGCATTGGACTCCTCAAAGGTCGAGCAATAACACGACAGCCACCCGCCAGTCTATAAATACTGATAGATCGTACGGCACACAACGACCTTAAACCGTCAACATTAACATCAACATCAACATCACACAACCCACCTCGTCCAGAATGCCACCTCCAGCCCAACAATCCCGTCCTTTTCTCTCAACTTTCCTCGCCTCCTTCCGCTCCTCCCAACTCTCCTCTACTCCCATCATAAGCAACAATAGCTCTTCCTCGCACCAAAAGCCTGCTCACGCACATTCACATTCGCAATCCACACCTTCACAACCACGCCAAATAACTACCAGCACGAAATCGAACGCTACATCAAGTGCTCTAAGAGGAATCGATCGAAATCGTGGAACGACCGGCGGAAGTAGTCCTGTGGGAAGCTACGATTCGAGTCCTAGCCCCGCTGCCTCGAGTTATCTGAATCAAAATTCGAATGGGAATCCAAATATATCGAATCCCGCATCTCCAACCTCAAGTTCGAATCAGATCTCAAATCAAAATTCACCGTATCACACAAATAAATATGCAGGCTTCAAAACATCAGCAGATAGAAGAGGAAGCGATAGTAGCTCGGAAGGCTTTCGAGATGTAATAGGCAAGGAAAAATGGTATATTGGGGGACGCACGCAGGGCGGAGAGGAGAGATACTTTCAGCTCGGAGTGATAAAGAGGAGAAGGAGTGGAGGGGAGATGAGTTTGGATCGATTGAGTTTGTGATGGGGTGTGATGTGAGATAAGGAAAGGAAATGGGTATGATATAAATATCTCAACATGGTATGACGCTCAAGGTGTCGATTTCCGAAGATCATTCAACATTCAAAGTAGACTCAGTCACATAGATGATCTGAACGTTCGAAATGGATGTAAGAAACAAAAGACACCTATTATTGGTTTACAGTCTGGACGATGAGGAATCTCGTGCGAAACTGCGTATCTTCAGTGAAGCGATGGACGAGTGCATCGGGGATCTGGACAGAAGAATTTTACAATACCACACGAAGACGACGTATACTCCAGTACCCCCAAGAAGATTGAGAATAGGGCTACTGCTCATGAGCGGGCGTTGGTGATGGGATACGGAAGGGTGTCGAATTATTGGAACCGGATTTGTTACATTATATTACATCTTATTATAAACATATGGAGCAGAACGGAATATGGGGATCTGGGGCGTTGGTGATATTACATCAGAATAGAACTTGCAAGACTCCAAGCAGATAAATAAATAGGAACGGAATAAAAAATTAAGACTGAATGAATACTGTGTATGAATGGGCTGGGAAGTGAGTTAGTAAGTGGGAGAGTGGGTGAGCGTAGGAAACAAGGAAAGGGGGGTATGGTCTTGTGGAGCAGTGAGATGAGTGAGATGATACAAGATAGTAATATGTCCTTCAAGATTTATCTGTATCTATCTTACAACTATATGTACATGCTCCACGACAGCAACACACATTCGCGCTCTAAATCACCGACTGATAATATCCCATAATAACCCGAATTATCCTTGAATCCTTCTTCCAACGAATCTCTCCAAGTCCTCAAACTTCTCTCCTCCAGCTTCCACGTCCCCAAAGCTTAAAAACCACTTGCCCCCCTAAAAAAATTGTCTACCACATAAACCTCTGCACTCTTCCCGGCTCCTGTACCCACTCGAAGCCCCGATACAAGAATATGTACCCTGTAACCCCATTAATCAATAGATACCATATCGTCTCGGCGTATAAACAGATATTGATCTTGGGGGAGGCGGAAATTGCGAGGGTGGGGAAATGCAAACGCAGGAATATGAAAGGGAGGATGAAGTAGCGGGGTTCGACGAGGGGAGCGGTGATGAGGGAGAGGGCGGTGGTGAGGAGGAGGAGGAAGAGTGTTGAGAGGGGGGTGGAGGGGAGGAGTGAGGAGGAGGTTGGGGTGAGGGTCGATGAGGTGTTGTGGGTTTGGTTATGTTTTTCTTTCCTAGGTGGTGATGTATATTTGGATGAGGATCTAGAAAGTGTTTTGAAGATTAGAAAGAAACAGAAAATGTAGATGGGTGCGAGGAGGTAGCGGATGAGGGGATGTCGGAGGATGCTGTATCGGAATACGTAGAAGATGTAGTGTCGATTGTCGGCGAGGGTGAATGGATGGATGATGGTGTTGTATTTTATGATTACGAGGGAGCCGAGGAGAGATGCGAGGATGAGAGCGAAGGTTATGAGGGCCCGGACCTGGGTGTTGAGTGAGGAGATGAGAAATTTGGATGGATGGAGGATATTGTCGATGGAGTTCAGCAGGAATGAGAAGAAAGCCGGGATAAGTAGTGGAAATGAGAAAAAGGCGATGAAGGGCCAGAGATACAGGAGTTGTGAGAGGTGAATGGTAGCGACGTGGTTTGATTTGTCGCCTAGGACAACACCGCCGTTGATGAAGACGAAAGCCCCAAATGTGATGAGGAGGGAGATGTGGGGAATCAGTTGGAGGAGGAGAGTCGGGAGGCGGGTTATGGCGGTCCAGACAATTGAAAGGGGCGTGAGGACGAAATCTGGAGTTTGTTAGCTCTTGTTGACAGGGCGGAAAATATGGATATTGACAGGGGAATCGGAATGAAATAGGGATTACCTTCTAGACCAGCAGCATGTAGAGGTGGATCATGTGGATGCTCCGATTTTACAAGCTCACCAATTTCTTTCAGATATTCCACCATTGATGATGCGTGGTGATGTCTCAAGGATGGAGCAGCAGGACGATACGTCCCTTTCATTGTTCTCACAGCCTCCATTCCCCCTAAGAACACGGCGGCCCAGAAGATGTTTGTCTGCCTCATACAAAGAGCCAATACACCACAGAGGTAAAACCATGCGACATTTTTCCACGATTTGTGATTCTTAGATTCTGCTTGCTCAAGGAATTGCTTATACAGGTATAAAACTACACAAGTAGACAGCACATCCGTATAATACAACCCCGAGAAGAAAAATAGAGGAGGAAATAAGGCAATATTTGCAGCTGTATGTAATGAATCTGCAGATATCAACTTAGAAATATGATCTATGCGATTTTCAGTCCCAGCTCGAATGATGAGATTCCGACATTTCCAGGCAAACATCATAATAGATGTGAGGGCAATGACATTTGTTGTCCGAAGAAAATGGGCATTGCATGTTGTGAATCCGGAGACTATGCTCAAGAAATGACTCCACCAATATCTAGTTTCTGGTCAGTGATGCTTAGGATAACACATTGTCTGAACGAAGATCATACAATCCAGGTGGTGTGGTAAGTTTTGGATCCCAAGTACCATAGTCCCATCTACAGTATGCTTGAGCTTGTGGTATGTGAAATACTTCATCCTGAATAGTATAAGCCAGTGCATCAAATTGAGGTCCAAATGAAGAGAACTATACCAAATAAGGTTCGGGAACATTCTTAGTCACCTGATATTCCCAGAACCCGGCAAGAGAAGCCACAATCAACGGAACGGCAAGAGCGCTCTTGAGGCCTAGTCCTCTCCGTGAACTTGGGTCTGATCTGCCTACGGCAGTGAGTACTCCTAAGAGGAGAGTGGAGATAGCACCGGCCATGAGGACACCTTTTAGCGTTTGCGACATGTGGCTTTAATGTATCTTATGAAGATGGTGAAGTTCTTGGTATCATAATTGAAACTTGATTATCTGGCCAGATACGATTAGCATAATATGGAAACCAGTATGATATGAAACTCACGAAAATATTGGTTGTCGTAAGAAATAACGATGATTTTGGACCCTCAAACTGTTAAAACATCTATGGATGATATTCAAATTGTGGCAGTGCAAGTGTGGCTGAACAGCCCACCTCCACATGGACGAAACATGTTGCACACCATTTGTCTTCTTTGGTTATGAATGTTTAAACTCATTAACAAAATATATCTACTGCGAGCATCCAAGTAGCACAACGGTATTAATCTAACCTGAAAACCCAGAGAGCCCAGCGGCATTCAACTTCCTCATCCAACCGTGTCTGTTTCGTGTTTGACCTGCATTCCATTACCAATTCATCGCCATCATGCCCGTTGCCGCATAGTTCTTCAGATATCTCAAGCTCAATACCAAGTTCCTGTATCGCTTGCCCAGTGCATCTATTATCCAAAAACAAAGATCCATCGTATTGACATGGCCACCGAGAAGATCGCTGTCTTGGTCTAGCATTGCGTCCTGGAATTTGGTGGATAGTCCAAGAATAGTCATTTCCTTTCTCGCATCGACTTTTGTTTGCTTTGCAATAGTCGATTGGTCCATTCTCATTTGGACCATGGATATTGCATAGCTATCATAAATACAGAGCGTCAGTGTATTCCTGATGTCTTTTAAGGAATGAAATACTCACTCGATGAGAGTGGGATCCCGATCATCACATGCCATCAGTTTCCTAGGTTTGGAGTTATCTTTCCAGGAATCAAAGATCATCCCCGCTGCCTCGTGTGTCCAACCAATATTCAATAGAGCAGTCATACATAACGTGCTCTCCGGAAGTATGACGGGCGGAAGGGCGGACGCATCAACCGGTACGATGATAACAAAAGATTGGATTGATCCTTTCTTTGCTCTTATTGTGCCTTCTGAAACTTCTTCTTGCTTCTCACAATAACTCATACCTATTTGAAGCAAACTTATTAATCGGCGTACACAGTTTTATGCATATACGAGACGTAACTCACTTAGAAAGGTCGGGTTAATTTTCCACTGTCCTTCAAATTCATTTCCCAAGATAATTTGCTTCTGCCTTAGAAATACTACTTCTTCGTCGTTAAGGCTAAAAGATGAAACCCCATCCTCATAGGGAGGAAGATGCATATAATCCCACATAGACATGGTCGCCACAAACAGAAGTCCTGGTTGTAAAAGTTGTTTCGAATCCCGGAGATTGAATTCTGGAAAGGAGCAAACTCTTCAACTAGGTGATTGAAAAAGGATTGCACTTGCCTAAGATGGGCTGTAAAGCATTAAGTTTGGCCATTATCTCCTTCTTTGAACTCATAATCTTTTTCAAGGCTTTTCATAGTTCGGATTGAGGTATCCAGGTATAACTTCAAGGAAGACACGTTAGCAATAAAGATAACAGATACTATATTCGTACGATGAAGAATCATCCGATGCGACGATGAGTTGATCTACCTTCATATAATCCAAAGTCACTATTCAAGATTACCCTGTTGATCTACCAGCTCCTTACGTTCTAATCTTGCAAGTTTTGCTGAGCTTTGGCAACCTGAGAATTGGGGTGGATTGAAGATTCTGGCTTCCTGGGGCGAAAGGTGGTTAAGAATGATGAGGTAAGAGGGTCTTTGGTGGTGAGCATTTGATTTTTTCCCATTTTTGCTTCAGGTTGAAAACCGAGGTAGGAAGGGTCAGCCAGCGGATGGTACTTTGTATTATTATCTCATCGGTACTGGTCCAGACGAGATTCGCTGAACATCACGGGACCGTGTAAGGTTCTGGGCACCAACATAAGATCCTATGCGTCGCTCTTTCCTTGGCGTTCTGCCTATTGTTAAGTGCTGGTGACTGTTAGTTTCACTCGGCTGTCTATAGCTCATAGTTTATCAATATCCTTGTCATTTTTCAACAATCTGGTAGCTTCACAAAATGTCCAAGCAAGTACCATCCAACACTCGAGATGTAGATTGGATCACCTCAGCTGTAATTCCTGATTATGGTGGACCAAGGTAGAAAGCTCAAAAAATCTTCATTACTGAACGAATGGTACAATAGCAATACAATAATTATACAAATTCAAATATCTCCCACAGCAGAAGCGGCAAACAGTAGTTGTGATATATCATACCAATATCCATAGCGCCAGAATATAAGAGTTTTCAGAGCGGAGAATCTCATTCTGAGTCGATTAATCTGGCGACCGGCACTGCAGAGAGCAAGCATCCTCTTTCTCGTTCTGCAGATGCATTGCGTTCTCCAAGTACTACGAAGTGTGGATCTGCTTTGGTGATGTTAGCAAAATATGAATTGTGTGGTGTTGAGTCGGAACTTGCTTGTATCTTTACATATCGATACAAATGAAATAGTCTCTACAGCACCAAATTGTGACGAATCGATGTTTCTCAGGTACCGCAAGAACCATCTCCATCGCCATCGCCATCACTTCTGGGACCGAGTTTTCGAAATAAGAACCTATAAAGCTTACAGATATCAGTATCACGGAAAATGAAGTAGACGTAGTCTCTGGAATGTTTCCAATAAAGACTTACACATGAAAAAGAATCGCAATCATGGTGGTGGTCCTCGCAGCATCCACTTATCGTGCTGTATATAAACCTCGCGACAAGTGGGTATTGTGCGAGCGCCGCGAGGACCACCACCATGAGCTAACCAGTAATCATTTCTGGTGTAGATGCGGCAAAGTGTAGATTAATAGCGAGTTCGATAAAACGCACAGCTGGCTAGTGTTGGTGATTTTCACTGGCTCAATGTATGATGACTTACGAGTCGACCATACTCCAAGAGCGCTTTCGTGAAGAATCATCTGATGGGAAGTTCATCTTGTGTCTTTGGAAACTATTTTGCATCAGCAGAAGCTTGAATATTCTCGCGTCTGTGATCTTACCGCGAAATTGCTGGCACGAGGAGTTTGCAGGAGTTTTTTTGCGAGCTTCGCCGGCTCCATTATAGGTAGCTTCGAGAGCGCGTTGCGGCTAACAGAGCCAACGAGTTTTTCTTCTTGACTAAAAGGTCTAGGTAATCTTGTTAAACTCTATCTTACTGGAAATAGAGCATTGCAATTACTTGAGAAGTGTTGGTTCATTCGAAATTTGGAATTTTCGAAAGAAGAAACTGACAAGACAAAAAATCTTGATACTCTAATGGAGTAAAAAGAAGATCGGAGACTTGAGCCCAAGATACTTTTGGAGAAAATTTGAATAACAAAGATTCAACTTTGTGTGCGAGTGTGAAGTTTCTCTAGTCTGGGAAAGGATTCACTTCTTGTTGCAAAGGCAATCTCCGAACTTAACCGATTGATGGAAAGACGATTTGGATAGGGCAACATTGTGTTTTTCAGTCTTCGGATAAGGATGCCTAACCCCAAAGGACAAGACTAAATGAGAGAACCAGAGAGTACTTCGTTAATCGATTAGTCGTCAATTCAACAGAGCAGAGTGCCTTCGATCCTGTGAAGCACCTTTAATATACATCTTCCTTGTTGTTGACGATGTAGAGGCTTTTGTCACGTTAAAATTGAATAAATGACTGTTGATTTCGCAAACGAATTGAACAATAAGTCTTTGATCTTACAGTTTTGATTTCTCATCACATCAGGCCCTGAATATCAAATTTATCGAGTTACTAGAATCCAATCTGGAAACCGAATCTCACTGACAAGTAAGTCTGCACCTTTAAGCGTTCTCATATTAAAAGAGCTTGACAAAAGGCTCATCTTTATCTGCGCCTTTGCTCATAGGTGATGAGCTCCTCTTCTTCCCCGACCCCGAAATATAGCTAAGATCGCACTTAACTTTCCGCCCATCTTTCTGTACAAATCTAGTATATTCTTCTTCCCAAATGCATCAGTCACATCCAAAGCAGGCGTCTCTTTTCAATCCTCTTGAATCAACGCAGTGCGATCTTTCTCTTCACTTTCCTCCAGTGAGACGCCGGACAATAAAACTTCTTCGTCAAATTTCATCATTCCTTCCTTGGTATCTTTATCCAACAAAAACAAACAACGCCTTTTCGCCTCCTTGTATGTACAGTACTGAAGCAGAATTTTGAAAGTTTCAATGCTGTAATTCTTGGAATTTGCTACGCGCTCAATGATTGACAAGCGTTTCACGGGTTGAACATCACATCTGGCGCCATTCTTGACCAAGAACTGAATAGTGTTGTCAAAGCTATCGGTATCTCTGGTTGTAAATCCGTATGCAAACAAGGCCTCAAGACATGATTCACCATCTGTAGAAATGGCACTGTAATTGTTACAAGTCAATTAGCAAACTCGGAGTATCAATTAGATTACGAAGCCGAATTTTGATACGACACGGCATGATGGGGGGTAATATCAGAGAGTAGACTTACGAAACATCGGCTCCATGATGGATGAGTAGCTTTAGTAATTCGACATCCTTAGTTCGGGCTAAAACATTGTATATTGCACCATGTCCTTTTTCATCCTTCATCGTCGCATTGGACCCTGCGTTCAGGAAACATCTTATGACCAATTTTGTGACAGTTGTACGTGATGTAAAACACAACCAAAGAGGAGTACGCCCATTACTGTTATTTGCCTCAAGATTCGCTTCATACTTTAGGAGCAAGTTGAGGATTTGCTCTCTAGCATGAACTAGATTGTTATCACTCCACTTTCTGCAAGAATATGTAACGCTGTGCTCTGAAAATACTTTCTATCTTGAGGCTTTGCAGAATGCTGCCGACGATCTAGCAATCGTGGTTCGGAAAAAGCATTTGGATCTGCATCCCTAATCAATACTTGCTCTACACAACTTGGATTCCCACCCATCGTTGCAGCGTAAAGCATAGCAGTACCTGTGTATACACAACTTATCGAGAAATTAGTATTGGTAAGTATGACACGTACCGCTTTCGATTTTCCATTGATTAAACATCGCCATAATGCCTCCTCAACGCCTCTCGTGTCGGAGAAAAGGTACAGTCACAAGGATAGTGTCAGTATGTCCATTTGCGCACATATAATCTAGCGCAGTCCCAGACTCAGCTTCTCTATTCCTAACGCAAACTTCCGAATCATGCCGAGTATTATCATCGGTGCTTCTGGTTAGATTCACACCAGCTTCCAGTAGAGCCAGTACTATGGGAGAAAAACCTCTGCGGGCAGCTTCGTGAATGGGCCTTAGGTGAGAATCATCTTCATCGTCGAGTATGGCACGATGCTGTAGTAAGAACTCGACTATTCTGAAATGGCCACGTTGACACGCTCAATGTAGTAAAGTACGGCCGCCAGTATCTTTTGAGTTGATATCTTCAGTTTTAGACAAAAGGAATTTTAGATAGCTACTCACTCCGCTGAGCGCAGCCACATGCGCTGGCGATGGTACTACTGAATCTTTTGTGATAAATCGGATGCCCCATTCGAGTGTTAGCCACCTTATAAAGTCTACGCTTTCCGGATTTGAAAATTCTGATACTGCATCGAAAACATACTTGTCCTCAATGTCATAATGATTTCCATGGTATGTCTAGTTTCGGATGGTGTAGTCAAGGAAAGGGTGGTCAAGCTTTGCCTTCCGAAAACCGATGCTGTAAAGGGTGGCTATTGACCAATCACAGCAACACTCATCATGCCTACGATTATACCTTGGGTATTTTACTCGCGAAACATCGTTCGATATATTGACGGAGTTAGTGACTGTATCTGACCGTATGTAAGCTAAACGATTAAGAACCAGGCATCTATGTGCGGAGTTCTGATTGAGAACAGGGAATTGGGGAAACGATCTAGAAGTATTGTGCTGAGCTCGATTGGAATCTAGAAGAAACTCCGTGAACGAGTGATGGATGACTTGAACCGTTTCGTCATCCATAATCTCAAGTAAGGAACCGCAAGCTGACTTTACAATGGTCTTGGCACTGGGTAAGTTGTATGATGGGTAAACAAATGCCAATAGATCTGCAATCTCGTTGAGAAGAAGAAGAAGTCGGGAAGAAAATACCACTGCGTTAAGAATGAATACTTGAAGATCTGTGTCAATTGCGATAGATTTAGACTGTTAGAGAAGGATACTATTGTACATCTCCTGCATGCCGACAGGAAGAGTACTAGCAATCTCTTCGAAATCCAAACGTTGTTTTGAAACTCGAGCTGACATTAGCGAGTCTAAAAGCAGGCGAGCGTACAGGAAGATTCCGGCAGATCTGTCGCTTATGATCGAATGTAATGACAGTTTCAAATCCGGATTACGTCCTTCAAATATGTTTCCTAAAGGTTGGGAGACAAAAAGATTTATATCTTTGCCAACCCGAGCGTCTTCGAGACTGATATGAACGATAGAAGCATCCTTCATTCTGAGTTACAATTGTTGAACTGGCCGACTTGTCATGAGGATTTTGACGTACTGTGGTCGGAATACTGCTAAATTGTTGAGTCTTTGTAAGAAATCCTTCTCTTCTCCAATATTCATCTCGCCCAGAGCATCAACAATGCAGTAAACCTTTTCCACTGAAGACAGACCAAGGAGTAGATAGTCCCATAGTTGCTCATCAGAAGAGTCGTCCAATTTCACGTCCACAATAGCCTTTAAGGCCACCTGAAGATCAACGCTATATCGTAAAAGCTGCGCCAGCCAATCACAAACGAGATTTTGTGATTTTCGATTCAATTTGATTATATTACGGAAGAAGAACGACAGAACAGGACTGTTTTCAGTGGCCTTCAAATGCTGCACTAAGCAAGCAGAAATTATCGACTTTCCAGCTCCAGGTACACGTTTGACCCAAAGACTACCATGATCGTCTGTATTATGCGATTGTTGATATTGGGGAGTGTCACAAATCCAAATACCGGTACCAGGAGCTCGTGAAGCTATATGCCGATATAATTCGCTAAATTCATTGAGGTAATCCGTGGGTTCGAGCCATGCCTCAATTTTTCTCAGTTGGTCGTGATTTATAGGAGATTTTGGCTGCCCAATGATCTCAACGTCTTCCAAATTTAAATCGACTGACTTTCCTGGGCTCATTATGAACTTGAGCTGCTCGAATCATTTAAGGAAGTTGGCACGTATTATATAATTCTACATTGATAGCGGGCCCCTCTAGGCATCCACGCTGCCGAATGTGTGATGCCACTTTGAACAATGATTTAATGAGATGCATATTCTGCATATTTCATGTAAAGGTGCCTAAATTAATGCGTAGCTTAAATATAAGAGAACCGACACAACATAAATGACACAAGTCATCAGGACGGAAGCTGATCGAGCGTACAATGTAGGAGATGTGCTTCCACGAGAAAATGCTCGTGCATAATGGCAATTTGATGCACTTTGATTATATAAGCACAAGTGCGTTTTTTGCCATTTTCCATTGACCGTCTTCAAACGTCTCGCTAGACGAAAAAATTTGCCGACGCTTTGACCATTTTACCCCTTCATTTATCCTGCCCAAAACCAAGAGAGCTCACTCAATCAAAACTGTGTGGAAGATTTTGCAAAAAGATTTAAAAACAGGACTGCATGAGCTCAGGATCACAATTGACTCTCTGACGGGGAGTCGAACCCCGGTCTCCCGCGGACTTATCGTTTTAATGACAAGCGGAAATCATGACCGTTAGACCATCAAAGATTGTTGATTAGATGAAATAAAGCGTTTCTTTACAAAATATATTCAGATGCCGCATAGCGTGAGCGTGGAAGAAACGCAATAGTCCCAGTGGGGATTTTGTGAGCTAGCATATGGAATTGTGGGTAAATCATTGACAGGCGTGGAGGAGTGGATAAGAGGGATAAAGCTAGAAGAACATGTATAGAGCAAGGGAGGTCAATGAAAATTCGATACGCTCGATTGTAACAAGCCGAGAGCTCTTATAAGTATCGCTTTTGTTGTGCTGAAGCCATCCGCTTTGGCTCTATAAGACTCGCGAAAGGAACACTAATAGATTCGTGGCGATCTAAACAGAACCACCCAGTACCTACCGAGAGCTATTCATACCTCAGAGCTCTCACTTTGATGAGACTAGGAAGCTGAGATAAGTAGACAGCTAATGAATTCAGGGATAAAGCACTGGAACCATTGATAGACATGTACTATATTAGAGGATACTTCCAACCCTTGGGAAAAGGTGCTTTGACGAGCTATATCAATATAATTATATAAAACTTCATTCTACTAACAGCATTGATACTAATATCTCCAATATACATCGAGCAGATACTACAAGCAAAGAGCGAGCCAGCCCTAGCGAGGGTAAACATTATAAAGATAATCAAGAAGCTAAGTGTTTCAAAAATACTGGAAAGAGTTTTGATAATCTTAGATTTGATCAAAAAAGAAATCAAAGAAATTATTAAATTTATAAAAAGATTTATTACAAAAAATGAAAAGATATTGATGAGAAGAATAGTAATATCAATCAAAGAATCATTATTTTGGTTTAATTTTTCTCGAAAATTGTTAAAAAAAAAAATGAAAATTTTGATTTAATTGAAAACAAAGAAAATTTGTATTTAAAGATTAGAATATTGTTTAAATATTAAGAAAAATAGAAAGAAGATAAAAAGGAAAAGAAAGAGAATAATAAATGAAGATTTGTAGTAAAAGGAAGAATTGAATCACATCTCATTTTTCCTAAAATTAGTTGCAATAAGACAAATAGAGTGAGCAGGTGTTATATAATTTTATTAAAGAGTGACTAGATGAACATGAGAAGTCTACAGGATCCCCGCTGCAGTTCGGAGACAGACATACCCTGCAAAATAAATGAATGACTGATTAAATCGTTACTTCTTTAACCCTCTATCTTCCTTCATTTTCCTTCAAGTTTTCTGAATGCCATCTTCCAATCCTAGCCTTCATTTACATCCTCCCAGATCTTGCAATTAAGCTCCGGAGTAGAATCCGTAACTTAGAAAGTTGACATTTGCAACACAGCTTCCAACTGAAGCAGTTCCATACTGGGACTTGTCACCTCCTTGGTTGAGACCACTATAAAATGTGACGTGGTAATTTGGTGTCAAGCTCAAGATCTTGATGCTGTGTTGAGTGGCGCCAAAGTTGCCTTTCGTAGTAGCAGCTCCATCAGTGAAAATAACGGCACCACCACCGCAAGCTGTCATTCAAGAGTCATTTAAGGTAATAAGGAGAAAATCATTTTGAGATTGACATACAAGAATCGGTGTAGACTGCGAATTGAGTACTGCCTCTCTTCTCGAGAATAATGGCAGCATTAGCTTCGGCATCAGCGACGGGGAGAGCTGGTACAACAGTAGCCAAGATGGCGGTGATGATGCTGGTAGTATAAATGAACTTCATTTTGGAATTAATTGTTGGTATAAATATATCTGAAGGTTTCTTGTTGTGGGAGGATTGATCGATTGGAGATGTGTAGGTGTGATGTTCTGCTGGTGAGTGATTCTCTAGAGGGGGACTTCTATGGGCTCTTTATAGAATTTATAAAGATTAAAGAAAGGTTGCCTTCGCCCTCGGGTCTTTAAATGAGGGGTCTTGACGAATTGTAATCTTGCTTTCAACCTCGTTCCTGCAATTTGATTATTGATAATAGTTAAATACGTGTCACTATTTTGCCTCTACAAGGTTAATTGCCGCAAGTGTCAGCGGATCGAGAACTGGGCGTGTCGTTCATACTTCCTGACATGTCAACACGTTAGCGATGTACTGTTGGTGCAATGAACGTTTAGTCAACATGGCTGAAGCATATGCATATGATCGCCGGGCTCGCAAATCACGGTCAATAATGTATATTGATATAAGGCTAAGCGCCGGCGATTTCGGCCCGTCACTCAAGAGCACTGAGATGATGATTAGCAAGTAATAACCCGAAGTTGATACAAATCGTGGCACCATCGTATTATCTTATTCCCTTTCGTATTCCTAATTTCGACTTTAGAGAACAAACCAGCAAGTGTAGATTGCTACCTATAGAGGCTAGAAACACCAAATATCGTCATTCTTCACCTGTTTCAATCTTAGTTATCCTTACAATTGCGAGGAGGTCTACTTGAAATATGATATTGTTGATATTCTCTTTATATTCAAATGAACTAAATAGTTCTAGTATTTTTGTAGCTTGTTTGTGATTTAATTGACATATAAAATCGGTGCTGTATAAATAAATACCGAGATATCTGAAGAACAGCAGAGTATCAAAAATTGATTTTTGATGTACCTACGAAATGGCTCATATAAACTGCCTCGGTAGGTAGTGTGAGCGAAACTTTGTGCTGGTCACGTGGTCCATTCTTGTAGCTAGTATTTATAGTTCTTCTTTGTATAGTTTAGAAAAAGCAGTCAGTTTCAACCAAACAATCTCAGTACATTTTGTGAGACGTTATATAGAGTCTCCCCCTCCTTTTCTCTATTGGAGGTGCTATGTTATAATGACTTTTCTGTGATATATGCGAAGGACTACTCTATGACCCTACCACCTTCTACTTTTTTATAGTAGTGACTGTAATCCTTACGATTATTCTCAATCTGGAAATTGAGTGATGATATAATCTGACAGGTATAAGATCACGATTCCACTTGTTCAAGAGTAAGCTGAGGTTTCAGTCCAGAATGGGAATTTTGCATCATCATTCCACATTAACTCCGATTATAAATTCTTCGATCCATACTAGCGCAGAGGTCTTATGCAAGTCGTCTAATATGGATTATGATACATTTCTGCAGGGAAGACAAAAGCTTATTTTCACTTCCACGATTACTCAACACTAAAGATTACTCTATACTCCGAATGAGGTAAGGGTTTCGCGTGGAAGACGACATTAATTTAGTCTCTCGGCACTCTACGATATTCCAATACGAGACGCCATCGTGCGATCATCGTTGTCAGATTACTACTGCGACAGCGCCATAAACCGATTACAGATTACTATTTGATTTGCGCGTCGATTGCCCCTTACATGCACGTAAGGCATCCATAAATGGGCAAAAATCTTGTCGATTGTTGTCCCTGAATTTCTACCAAGATGTCTTTCCGGCTGGCATATATTACGTTCACCCTTCGTAACGAATTTAAAAGAATTTGGGGGCTATATGCCGTGCATAAATAGCGGGGTGCGTAAGCAGTGACTCGCTTACTATTTCTCCAAATCAACACAGAATGATCAATCCTGGATCTAGAAATGCGATTTAATTTGCCCCTACAGTGACAGGAGACCAGGAAATGTCCGGAACAGATCGGAAAGACAAATAAAATGAAAGTCCCAATTCGGAAGATTCGTAAGCTAGATATTCTCAACAGAAAACTAATCATTTTTTCGGTCTGATTTCGAAAATCTCACCGTGCAAGATTACCGCATATGATTGATGATTTTAGACCAACAGGAGAGGAATCACTTTACTTGGAAATATGCGAAAGAAGATCGTTCGAAGTTGCCGCTATATGATAAACTTGTTGCTCAAGACGAAGACCAAACGCCACGACCATTTCACCCCCAAAGCATAAGAATTCCGGGGTCACAAATTGGATTACCAATCGCAATTAACATTTGCAGAGCGAAAAATCAGATAGATTAATGAACGCTCTCCAGGAAAAGGGTCATCAAAGTACACACAGTCTCATGATTTGCCAAGTGATCCAGGCCCTAGTTTCCAGAATTGCATGCTTGTCCTCTTCTCGTGGCAGAAAATATCAAGTTCTCTGTGATTTAGTCAGGTTGTTGATGCCCCTCAAACATCAGCACATCATTAATACTTCATTAATACTTCCGTGGATCCAAGGCAAAAGAAATTGTAGGCCAAGAGTACGATCCGGGAGTCAGAAATACAGTCGCAAAAACTTTGATTAGAGACAAAATCGAAACTTATAGATGCTTGATTACTATCGTGAAAAGAAGCAAGAAATCTCATCTTTAATTACGTGAATTATGAACATATGAAGTCCTCAGTGTGACATAATATGTGATGTGATAAAGCCCAATCATACTGTCAAGAGTCACAGGGGAAAGGTAAAAGTTCTATTGGGGGAAGTCTTTCGATCAGGAAAAGGAAACAAGCAAGCATTTGAAGACAAAATCGTTAATTTTAATCGAATATGGAACAGTTCAGTATTAAATTATTACTTTGCCTCACTTAACCACCCTCATCTCTTGTGCTGTCCGAGACGATGATAAGCAAAGCGTTCTTCGATGACATAGTTTTCTGTTTTTTTGTGCTTAGGTGTGGAGTTCTACAGTAAGTATGATTCATCGAACAAGCTTCACGGCAGGTAATATATAATGGAAGCGGATGGCAGTAATATTAGTATTAGAAAACACTAAGAGATCTTCTACCTTTTCTTCAAATTTCCTCGCCTGTTTCATCTGGGATCATGCCTAAAACCATCTCGAACAATGGCCAGAACTGACATACCAGACAGTAGAGACAATTCAAGAGTCAGGCATGTCTCCCCTTTCCTTGTTCCACTCGATAGTCTTATGTGGCTCAATGACGAGAGGTGGGGTTCAATCTCCAAGAATCTCTGGCAGCAGCATCCTTGGTACCTTCGCGGATTTCATGTGGCTTGCGTCCATGTCTGATACGCCAACTTTGATGTATTAGCTTGAATTATAAGCAATTAAATTGCATATGAAATGAGACTTACGCATTAAGTTTCTCTCTCTCAGCCCAGGTGACTCGCATGCGTTGGTGGTCCTGGATATTACCATTCTTGTCTGGCGTAGGAAGGGTCTGTGGAGCACCAGAAGCCTCTCCTCTGACATAGTGAAACTCTTCTCTTGTCATTGAGACTTTGCAATATGCAAACTCCTTGCCATGGTATATTAGCATGTTTTGTTCACGACCCTTCTTCACGGTAAATCTAACCTCGTGATGTGCAACAGTGGCAGGAGCAACTGGCTTGGGGGTAGGTTCGTAATCTTCATCCTCCACTATGGAAAGTTATCAGTAAAGAGTTTCCATTGTCATGTATAATGTAATCTTACTTTCTTCATCGGAGAAACCTTCTAAGCTGGGAGCATATTCACGATCAGATGTAAGATTGGAGTCGTCATCTTCAACAGCTATATACAATCAGCAATGGTGATCAAATGGTGGGCTGAAGCGAAATCTTACGTTCTCCCATGACGACAGGTTGGGTCTTTTGAGTGCTTCTTGTTATGTAGCGATGACCGCCAGCAGGTGCAAAATTTTCAGCAGGCGCTTCATGCTCATTATCATGTTGAACCAAATTGGCACGGTAGACTTTTCTTGCAGCGATGAAAAGACGTTCGAAAGCAATTGGGTCACCGCGAATATGAAGGCGAAGTCGGCTATGCCTTGATTGAAGCTCGTCGTACTTATCTTGAAGATCATTTTGCTTGTCTTGGAGATCATTGTGCTTGTCTTGGAGATCATTGTGCTTGTCTTGGAGATCATTGTGCTTGTCTTGGAGATCATTGTGCTGCATTTGAAGTTGGTTGTATTGAGACTGAAGTTCTCCATTTTGGTTTTGGAGCTGTTCATTCTGCGATCGAAGCTGATGGCGTTGAAATTGGAGATCAATATCTTGGCTAGGACCAGCGGAAACCTCTGCGTTCTCAGGAGGAAAAGAAGGATACTGCTGGGGGTCGGTAATAGGATAGTACGGATTCTGGTAATATCCATCTATTGTATTATCGCCAGCGCCAGTAACGGGATAGTGCGGATTCTGGTAATAATTTTCCATTTTGTTTTACGATAAGATGCGCGCCTTTTGTACTGCGCAAAGTCACATTAGCATGAAAGAACTTTGAAATAAGATAAACGATCGTGAAGGGTTGATGAATTGATCAAAAATGTGGTGACATACCAGTTAATTGTTGTTCGAATTGTTTAGAACCAGAATTGATCGGGTACAACGTAGGTAATCTTTAAACAAGTTACACGGACCTCGAAGATTCCATTGTTGCTACCCCTCCCTGTTTAAAAACTCGGACATTGGAAGTCATGTGAGAAGGCTAATAGGTGAATTGACAAGGCAGGTGAGTTCCCGAGGTGAACAAATGGAGTTTACCGACAGCCAGAAGAGATCAAAACTTGCTGCGATTCTCATTTGATGATTATTGTTTTTGATATCGTTGCATGTTTGATGGGATTAGCGAGACTCAGGGGTTCTTGTCTGATGTTTGTGGGGGTTGGGCAGCATTCGTTATGAGTACTCAAGATGATCTTCTTCAGACTCTCTTCAGGCTTAAACAACAAAACCTCAATGATTCAATTGGTTAAACTATTGATTCTAGACATTCAATATCTAGGTATGCACGATGAATCCTCAGTACTGAATATTTGGTGATTTTATGTGAGGCATAGACTTGAACAAAGAAGTTTCAGTTCATTCAATTGACCTAACAAATACTACAATACTTCCATTCAACATCAACATGATCGATAATCTCCATATTGGCATAAAGAATCCTACAAGCTGATCATCTGAGGTTACATGCATGATATAAGTTGAGTTCTATTATCTAGGTAAGAAAAAAGAGGGTTCGCACCTGAGACTATAGACATAAACCTTTTAGTTTAACAACACTTGGGTAGCTATTGACTATGATCTAAGAGAAACTTAGGAAGGCACATTCTAGTAGATTTCTTCAAAATCGTCAATCCGCTACAACATGCACTCTTATATTTTCTTGTACTTCAATCTTAATTTCTTCGCTTGTCAGGCACCTAAGTTTGACAGCATTATTATGTTGAGGGAGACGGTCTAGGCTATTGGAATT
Organism: Botrytis hyacinthi; assembly: GCA_004786245.1. NCBI lineage: Eukaryota > Fungi > Ascomycota > Leotiomycetes > Helotiales > Sclerotiniaceae > Botrytis > Botrytis hyacinthi. The sequence goes on along the minus strand of PQXK01000123.1, from coordinate 29,903 downwards.
GTACAAGGACTATTATTCGAGGATAAATTGAATGCTTCGGTACTAGAAGAGGCAATCTGTGTATTTCCTGTATAGAGGGATGATTCTGATTTCACCGACGTTGCCCAAGAGAGATCTAGAATGCAACCCAGAAGGAAATAATTGTGCAAGATAGAATTGTCATGTAATTATTAGAGAACGAATAATCGCGTGCGAGCGCCAATGTCATGTGTGATAATCCGACCATTTCCACTAGTTCCGTAGTAATGGCATTGAAATGATTCTCCTGCTAACCCTAAGCTTATAATCTATCGAGGCATGTATATGCACAGATACAGTACAGTGATAAGTTTGTATGAGTTGCACATCACGGACCTTGTGAATTCTCAAGGTTATCCGAGATTTCACTCCGGAAAACTTCCCTTGGCCATTCCATTGACTCGTTCCATTTTACTTCACCGTCCCGGGTCAACTGACTCCAAATTCCCTCCACCCATTTCTCATGACCTCTGATCTCACCCCCGACTCCAAGATCACCGTTTAAACTACTAGGATTGCTGATTTCAGCTTCACGACAAAGAATAGGCCCCATGATCTTCTGCACTGCTAGAAAATGAGCAATTAATACCCTCGCCACTTGATTCGTTTCATCTATAAAAGCAGAGAAGGTACGATTATTCATCTTACTGATGGCGAGGTAGATTTGAACAAATTTGAAATACGCTATTGAGGGGTTAGACAGTCATAACATGCCATGCAAGAGGTAACGAGGGGAAGAATACCAGATAGAGGAGAGGTTTCCCATTGCTCGACAACGGCTGAAAGCATTCCAAAGAATTCCATATTGATTTTACTTCTCTGGCATATATCTTTAACGAGATTCAATGATCTTTTAGCATCCTGGGTGGAATGGTTGGGAATTTTAGGCAGATCAACAAGTCGCCCCTCCATCTGTTGCCAATGATCTCCATCCCCATCAAAGCTCATTTCTAACCCTTTGTCTTGCCTGCGTAGGAGATGGCTATCACGTAGAACGCTGCAACCACGGAAAAAATGTAAGAGTTCAAAAAAGCCAGAAAGATCAGATATATAGCAAGATTGAAACGTCAGCAAGTAGAGAGTTGCTTGGATTGTTTGTCTTTGGAATTCCGTCGTGGTCAAGGGATCGAGTCTGGCAAATAGCGCTGACAGCCCACAGATGGCGAGCATGCGGTAGTGGAGTGACAGGGTGTGGTAATTTTTGGCAGGACTTCCTGAATTGAGTGTAGAATCAAAGGGAGGAAAAGGCGAATTGCTCGAAATATGGGACGCCGATAAGCCAAGAATAGCGTGTAGTAAAAAAGAATTCTTGAGATATATCGTCCGTTAGACCACTAATGTTCAAAAGTGTGAAGAACGAAACCACTCACTTGATGAGCCAGAATTGGAACATGACAAACCCATTTCTCTTTGCTCCCTACAGGCAAATAGGGGTGAGCATACATCAAAAAATGATGAAAAATGAACATGTCATCTAAAGAGAATGTAGTGGGTGTAACTTGCAGATTTCCATACGGGACCGGGCTTGCGTTAGCGATTTGGCGAGGTTTTATGGGTAGTATTGGAGGTGGGAGTGTAGGGTAGCTGCAAGACAGTTGATTTTGTGTACAATTTTGACATGAAGGTAGGGTTTCTTGACACTAGAATTATTAACATAAATAGGTTCCATATTATGAAGCGAGAACTGTACTTTTACTTTACGTTTCTTGCAATTGTAACATCCACGTTCCGACTTTTTGTGCCCTTTGCGAGGTCTGCGGGACTCATTTTGCTTCGTGCCGTTACTTGAACATCCTGTAGAGAAACCTTGGCTAACAGTAATACTGTCCACTGAACGATTATCATTGAAACTACTAGCAGACTCTGAATTAATGGAACAATTGTGGTCGCCGCTCCTGAGACTACTCGGATCTTGTTGCGCTACACTGCTGCCTGGACCATCACAATTTGCGTTTGTATAACGTTCGTTCATCCGCTCAAACAGTTCAGTTCCATCTCTTAGTCTTGTATAATCATCACGAAGCCATCTGAACGTGTTGATGTATTCATTATCCATTGCATGGGTATGGCCAATGATAATGTGATAGATTAACGTCGCAGAGGACCGATTCTAAGCGCAGCACATTTCAGACCGAAATTGTATCACGTGACTTTAGTTCATATCTTATCGGAAAGCAATTTCGCGACCATTATTTTCAGTTGGAACATTTCCAAATGTCGGTTGTTTGAACACTTTCAGATAAACTCGGCCTCCATATTTCGTGACAGTCATAGCCGTAATACTACTGGAACCTAGAGAGGAGACATTGAGCCTACCCACAAACGGCGTTCAACCCTTTATTGAATATCTGCAAAGAGGGCGTGATTATTTATCTAATATACAACCTAAAGCACCAAGAGCCTGGCAAAGAAAGGTCGAGTACAAGATTCTTTCTATGAAAAGCTGGGCCCGAGGCTTGTCGGGTCTTGTCGTTCTCTTATGTCGAGTTCCATAAGTATGTTATGTATGGGGTTTTATGTTGCAATTTTCCCTCAGTACCGGGCCGATGGCGGGTCCACTGCTTATTGGCAGGCTTCAGAGCCAGATGCAACTACAAGGAACATGCATTTTGCCTGTGGGTAATGTGGTGCAACCACTGCAACGCAAGCAGAAGTTGATCTTATCAGATGAGAACCATTGAAAAGTTTATGTGTATTTTTTGAATCTCGGATACAGAGCTCAATCAGGCGCAGGCGAGCTCTCAAGCTTTCTATCGTACTGACCGCATCGTCTTGATGGAAAGTAAGTGTCAAGCCAGGAAAGATAATGGTAGAAGACTGGAGGTGGACTAGAAAACCAAGGATATTTATCAGATGGAAATTCTCCTGCAAGGTTTTGGAACCCTAAAATTGTGGAGCGTGTTAAGTTATCAGATTGAAAATCATTGGACGTAGTCCGGCTAGTGTCAGTTTAGCCACCACGATGGCATGATCACCGCAGTGAGCACTTGAGATCTAATCTTCCCGGGAAGCTCATGACGGATTAGGCATTGGTCCCGATACTGGCGACTGCATCATCAACTAACAGTTCAACAAGTAGGGGTCTCGAGGAGCTGTTGCCATTTAATGTGATAAAATGGCATGACTCTTGTTTCCGTCTCTAATCCCATCCTTTCCCAGCGGAAAAACTGTACCCTGCTTTATCAAACTTTATTGCTAGATTACCTAAAGCTAATTGATGTTTTGACCGCCTTCACGCTTCCGACTTGCTAGCTATTGATCGGACAAACAATCTTCAACATTAATTTTCTTGGATCTAGAATTCTACTTGACCGACTCTCCTGCTATGCTAGTTTGTTCTTCTGTTTCAACATCTAACATCATACCTCTCTCCACCTCCACCACCCCATTTCAAGTCTCATCGTCCTCGAAATCCTTAAAAACCTTCCCAACATCTTCTATAACTCAGTCACCATCAGTGCAAAAGAAGACCGAGAATAAGAAACAAGAACAAAAGCATGATGTCTCTCCAAACCCCCAGCTACGATCCTCCCCAAACATCTCTTCCTCGGCCCCATCCTCATCTCACAAACCGCGCGCGCGCATACGACATCATATCGACAAACTTTTCCATCGCTCAGCTCAGTCTCGCTATCACCGCGACGGTGAAACGGAGTCCGTTGTCTATCTTATTCCTGAGTCAAACTCCTGAGTTAGATCTTGGAGGCTTGAAAAATGAAGCTGTCTTCATGCAAGATTTTGCTACAAGCTTAGATCCAACTTGTCGATATACATTTCTCAATTATCTAAGTGAGGAGGGGATGTTGGGAGAATGGATGGTCAAAGGGGAAATGAATCCAAGTATGGAAGAGTGGACAAAATATGTTAGATGGTGTGTCAAGGCTGTTAGGGAAGAAGGATGGGTTGATTTCTCTGAAGGTAGCGTAGAGGGAGCCGAGCAAAGAGGAAATGGAAGAGCCATTGATCTTGTGGTTTCTGGAGAGATGTTCAAGGCGGATATAATTTTGAATGGGAGTGAAGAGTCCATGACCTTTGCAAATGAAAGCGAGGTATTAGATATGCTCCAAGCTACAGATGCGTTGCAAAACATGTGCGCAGCAGCTTCATCTTCTGTAAGTTTACCTTCTTCCTTCTCCAGATATCCTGCGTATTGTACCTAACATGTCCAATAGAATCTAGCAGCACTCACAACACAAAACGAGAAGTTACTATCGCAATATGAGAAAGAGCAAGCAAGCAGAATGGTTAGAGCATTGTTGTAGACATTCGGACTGGCTCGATTATTACGATATTGAATGATAGATGGATGGTGTTCAGGGACCTCATGTGATTCCTTTCGGCGCATTTTCTGGTGTTAATACCAGTAGAACTTTTAGATTTTGAAAACATCAATGTACATAGTATGGAAATTACTGATGCTTAGCTTTGCTTTGAAACGTCTACGTCCTAATAATTTAGCACTACTTTTCTCTTCACTCTATTATTCTAGTCACCAATTTCACACAAATCTCGTATTCGAGGAAAAAAAGATTCTGCCGACTTGTTTTCGACAAATCCGGAAAAGATACACGATGCATCATGTATGACAACGATTCACATATCAAGCCATGCATGCAGCTCAGACAACCGACGAGCAAGCTCCGTCCTTGAAAGCTTTATCCTGCAATAAAGTCTTGGCTGGGAAGCTCGAAGCTGGGTGTCTCTGTATCAAACCCCCACCTTCCCGATACCGCTGTAAGTGGAGCAGGTGGGATCGCTCCGTTCCTCCCCTGCTTCTATGTGGGATGAAACTGCCGAGTCAAAAGTTTTGACTCAGAACGAAAGCAAGAAGGAAGGTAGAAATCGTCATCAGGGATAGATAATATGCAGTGGACCAGTGGTTGGTTAATGGTAGCCCAATCCGAGAGACTTTTGTCGGTTACACCAAGAAAAATCGATGGGGATTTTTCATCCCAAGACTGATTTGTATGAATTTAAGATTGCAATTGTGCTAAATGCGATGGATGGATTTACTCCCCATCATAAGCAAAAATTTATGAAATGACGAACGTATATACATGGACGAAATTCTGGGGTTGGGACTGATGTATTAGCAAGTCTTTCGAATGAGGAATTCAATTCGAATTTCGAGGCCTCGTCTCTGTATTCCTGGCACACAGGAGGCTTGAATATCAGACGCCGCTTCATAATAAGTCTAGGTTTTTCTGACTTCAACAAGGTTGCATTTTCGAATAGGCAGTTTCTGTCATTACCCGATTGTAACTCTGTACCTGGAATAGTAACCTCGTGGAGGGTCGTCACTATCTCAACGGGAAATTTATGGTACCAGATCGCGTGATGATCCATTGACTTCGACGTACGCTTGTCAGCACGCACAAACGTCTGGGCTACGCATTAAGCGGTGAGAAACTTGGAAATCTCGATGCGGCTTCCCATGGTGTAGTAAAAGTGATTGATGTTATTCCTCAAAAGTTTCCCGTTTCGGTGGCTTTGCCAACGGGTTGGGAAAACATCTTGTTTGGCAGTATCATATATCGGTTTTATGCTATGGAAATTAATAGTTTAGCCTGCTTGGCGCAGTGGTAACGCGTAGCACTTGTATGGAAGATATTTCAGCGATGCTAAGATCATTGGTTCGATTCCAGTAGTAGGCATATCGACTTTGTATTTTTGCTGATTTCGTACATTTTTGGAGATGGAGACTGACTGCATAACTTCTCAAACTTTCCCAAGAAAAATATTTGGTCTTCTTTCCGAAAGAGTCTCTTCGTAAGTGGCCAGAAGGGCGAGGGAAGAGGGAAACGGAAATCACGATTATAGTGTAATCTGTCTCAAACCTCTAGACTAGCTGGAAAAGATAAAGTTCAAGTGTACAAGGACGATTGTAAGAAAAACAGATGTACAAGAGAGTACTCGAGTACAATGGTTTGAATGTATTTGATGTGGGGAAGTGGATTCCCAACGTATGGAGACTGTGGGGTCGTCAAAGTCACTTCTATTATCGCTTTGTGGTCTATGAGCTAGTTATTTTTGATTGATATGTTTTGTATTCGCTGTATGTGGATCGTGATTCACTCTCGATCCTTCTTTCAGGTTCGTAGAGTTCCTGCTCTGTGACCGGAAGATGAATAGCTACCCCTTGATCTCGTCATCCCCTCATTTCTCCACTAAAGTCATCAGGTCCCAGCCCTTTGTGTCAATATTAATCATATCAGCATCCTTTCTCTCTTCACTTCGCATTCTTCATCTAGTCATCCAGCTTCGTCATTTCCATCTAAACTCTCGCCAATTCTTGACAGCGTTTCCTCCACATTCCTCATGGTTCATCACCAAAATCCATTCAGTGACAATTGTATTTGGCATCCAAACACTTTCCGGCTTGGTTTTGCTGGTACGCCTTATAGTCTGGGCAGGCTGCTACATGGCTCAGCTGGAGTTGACTAAATTTTGGGCATTTCTCGGTGTTACGCATGCCAGCGTGTCCGCAGGCGAAGTGTGTTAACAAGCTTGAACACATGATGAGGTAGTTTGAATTGAGATATTCGACGATTAATCTGTGAGGGAATGTGCTGATATCGACGAAGCTGATGACTCTTGCTTGATGAGACGTTGTTTGAAGGTGTTGAAGTTTGACTTTGGACTTCTTGGCTTTGATGGATGGGTTCTTGGAGATGGAAAATTATGATTCAGGAATGGATTCCAACCTTGATATAGAGATGGTTGAGGGGAGTAGCTGTATGCCATTTAGGACGGGAAATTGCAAAAATTGAGGTGACTGTTTCTAATTTTGAATTTGATAATTAGTGTTCATCTGCTACAGCATGCTGAGATTAGCAATCAAGATTATTGGTATCTGATAGCAACTTCAGTGAATCAGGAATAAGTTGTCTGTTTCACTTGCTTACGTAGTTTCAAGCATCAAGGGAGAATCTTGTAAAGAGCGAGCACACGGATACTAACACCACACGTCTACAGAGATGGACGTGCAACGTTTCTGATTGTATCTATTTTAAAGTCTCGCAGGAGAAGATACTTCGATACAAGGCATGCAGCCACCGGCGTCAAAAGGCTCTCTGAGTGATGCATATTGCTTAGAACCCAAGGCTCTCATGTATTATATCTCCATCTACCCATCCTTCGCCATATTCTTGTTAGTCCCTGGTTTTACCTGAGTTCCGCTCTCAATCTTATTACCACCAGGTCCAGAAAATTGTGAGCTCCCCAAGTTTAGTCCTTCATTTTGTTGATCGGGCTTTGGTTTAAAGACCACTGGGGCATTGAGAAAAGTCACTTGGTAGAACGGACAAAGAGGAGGATGGCAATTTGTCTGCTGCTGTTGAAGACATCCTTGTATTCGAATGGCTTTATGCCCACATGGGAAGATTGTCCACTGTTCTATGCACATCACCCCGCGTTTTGAGAGTGATTTTGATTCCTTGAAAGTTTAGAGTCCGAGGGCTGTGAAGTTTTTGTTTGTAAGACGATTCTTGCAGTTGAAATGTAGAAATCCGGCGTAGAAGTACCTTTTTATAAGAGTTAGTAGTAAAAGTTTGATTGGAGTGGGGTTCACAAACCATTCATACAATACCCAGTGAATGTATATTGATTTGAGCTTCACATAACCAGTAGTCAAATTTGGCACTTTGTATTTGGTGCCGGAAAAATTAGTTTGTAATGAAATTCAGAAAAAGATTCACATGAATAATAAAATGCATCACATAACTTGAGTGTTGATATTTCCATCAGTGTTAAATTATGACTCGCCCATTTACACCATCACCTGGCATTTATTCCATGAATATCATGTCTTGGAGAAATGCAAAATGAAATCATGATGTGAATAATGTGATTTGAGAAGGACGCTGTTTTCCTTTCTTTTGCCACCGGAAAAATCATTGGCATATACACAAAATTTATCTAGAAGAATAGAGAAAGAACCGCGACTATAACATAGCTGTTTAAGATTCAGATTCCATTGCTCTAGATGCAGATTCATTGCCAGTCAGTCCAGATTCGCCCCTGCCGGGAATTCCATGGCTTAATCAACTAATATTTCAACTAACATCCAGGATTTTCTGTCAAAATCCCATTCTAGCCCGAGGTTTCACTCCCTCAATCAGAATTCCGACTTTTACAACGGGCACGACGACGACGTCTATCACCACAGCCAGAACAAACTCCAGGTACCTCCACCACTTGTATTTGAAACCGAGGGCAATTTGGAGGACTACATCGTAGCTGTAGTTGTCTGATGCAGCCATAGATACGGAATGTGGCATCGCCACATCCCAAGTAAACAGTATTGCGCTGGACACACATGGTATAATTGCAAAGTATTGTGGATAGAGATTCGAATTTGAATGGGGAATATATCGAGGGAAGTTGGTCTCTGAAATCTTTGGACTGCGACTTTGGGTAGAGACCCCCGCCTAATTGGTGTTGCGTTCGTGGAGAAACGGATTATAGAGTTGAGATGAACGAAAGAGAATTTAATAGACATCGATCCGACAAATTACAGATAAAAGTATTAGGTAATTGTAGATACTAGGATTTTTGCAGCATGAGTTTTTGAATAGGGGAATGGAAGTGCACTCTGATTCAATGACCACCTGGGAACCTCAAAGTCAAAGTTATGGATATCTTAGTTACTTATAGAGGAGATGAATTTCTTAAATCAAAGAAGTTTTGCAGCAATATATATTTTCTGTATATATCCTCCCTCCGAATCGCCTTCGTAAACTGACCATCGGAGGGGGTGATTACTAAATTTATATTTGGATCAAGATAGCTTTGCTTTGATTCAGTATATCATTCTCATCTTGTCTTACTACAACCATTACTTGGAAGATACTCAAACAGTATAAAGAGCAAAGTCCCATTATAGAAGGAATTCGTAAGTATGGTAGCTTCCTAGTAGTTATGCTTGAGTGAGGCGGCTATAGACGCGTAGGAATGAAGATCCCTGATGTGGCTCATAATGCTTATCACAGTTTCTAATTTTCTGCTTACTTTGCGATATAATTTCTTCTCGGAATGAACTACTTCCGACAAGCCCAGCTCAGTATAACAGGGCGTCGTCGCCAAGATGCAAAAATATCCAGAAGGCAAAGCAGCCTGCGCTTGATTGGCCGACCGTGATAAATGCCCAGACGCTACTCGAAAAGCTGATGATTGTACTACATTGTGAGTATGGTAACACAACAGTTCTCGTCATCGTAAGTCATCTGCTACCACACCATGAGATGAATTTCCCTTAACTAAAGGCCCTTTCTTGAGGAAGAGAGTTTTATTTTTATCGAGAGGCAAATTTTTAAAACCGAAAGGCTTCCATCATGATGGAAGGAACGCAGCTATATCATACTCTCGAGGTCTCCAAAAAAGAAGTAAGACTTGTCACTTTGCTACCTGGAGACTTTTCAAACGTTATTCATTGTACCCTCACAACAGTCTCCTTGATAGATGAGCCATTCTATGAGGCTCTCTCATATGTTTGGGGGAATCCGACGAACAGATGCGATGTCGACCTTCAAGGCGTTGCTTTTCCAGTAACCACAAATTTAGAGTCTGCACTTCGGTATCTGAGGTGTCGCGATCTACCAAGAGTTTTGTGGATTGACGCAATCTGTATCAACCAAGATGATATAGCCGAGCGTAACTCGCAGGTTAAATATATGGGCACAATTTACTCAAAATCATCAATCGTCCTTGCTTGGCTGGGGGAACCAAAAATGAACAAATGCTTGACTTCAAGCTTCACAGCTGGGTGGATGGATAAGTTGGTACCGGAAGGAGATGTCATTGACGAGGAGAGGGACAACGATTTGCTTTTCGATACATTTGAAATGACGTTAAAAAATCTCGAAGCTCACTGGGAAAGTGATAACGATGACATTGCCTCATTCTCAATTCAAAACTTGCGTACAGGTGCCGGAATCATCCGGCTTTTCGAGAATCCTTGGTGGAATCGAATGTGGACAGTTCAAGAAGCTCTTCTAGGGAAAAACACCCTCTTGATATCAGGACGAAGGAGCATATTTACAAATGACCTGTCGGCTATTTTCAGTAGTCAACTTGCACATTCCAAAGACGGTTGTAATCCACGCAAAAGTGGGTTCATTACGACTTCATTCATGAAAATGAGGTTTATTCGTGAATATCGAGATGGCAATGCATCAAGTAGTCTGGAAGGACTTCTCAATGTATTTGGGGAAAGGCGTTGCTCAGATCCGCGAGACAAGATATACGGCCTACTAGGTATTCTTGCGACGAAAGAAGTCAATTCTATCCACCCAGACTATAGCATTGATATTGCCCTATTGTATGGAAATATAGTAGTGGATATAATCAATGAGGCTCGGAATCTCGATATTCTCAGCCAGTTGTGGCCAAGAAAGTGGCATGACACGGGAATTTTGGCTGGTAAAGGCCCTTCTTGGATCCGAGACTGGACAGCAGAAAGACCCCCTCATGTTTTAGTGGATACTGTAAGCGAGCGTCACAGATTGTTCCCTGTGTTTTCAGCCTCCGGCAAAAGCTCTGCCATGGTGAAAGAAAGACGAAAATCAGAAATCACACTACGCGGCATATTTTTGAACTCTCTTCAGGTTCTTGGTAGAGCAAACGATGTTGAGGCTGATAATGACGAGGAAATGGCTGAGACATATAAAGAGTGGAGGCAATTGGCGCAAAGTGAGACTCAATTCGACCAGCGGTATCCGAGTTCCTCGCGAACTACGATATACTCGGATGCTTTTTCTCAAACTCTCTGTATGTCAATAGCCTCTGAACTATCCCAGAGCAACAATCCAGCAAGCGAGTATCAATATAGGAGAGTTTCGAACGATTTTCAAGCGCACAAAAGTTGCCACTTATGGTGGGAATCAGAGATCGAGGGCACTCCTCGTCTTGGAGGGAAGCAGCTGCTAAACGCCGAAAACGCAAACTCTGATATCATGCGCTTCCATGGTTTGGTTTACTTCGCTACTCATATGAGAAGATTCTTCATAGCCAAAGAGCCCAGGTGGATAGGTCTTGTACCAATGGATGCGCAGATTGGCGATCAGTTGTTCCTACTCGAGGGCGGGAAAGTACCGTACATATTACGTCGGATGGAAGGTGAGGAAGAATATAAGATAATTGGAGACTGCTATGTGCATGGAATAATGGATGGAGAAGAATGGAATTCGGATGAGCTTCAGGATGTGATTTTGATCTAACTCAACTACTAAAAGCAACTGTTGAAGAGACACCTGGCCGCGCTCTTTTGGGTACAGCTCATTGTTATTCAAACTGAAGTTGCGCAGATTTCTATGCTTATCATCATTATCGCTCCCTGTAGCTAAAAACAAGGGCTAATAGCATTTGATTTTCTCCTCCTCTCCAACCAGATTCCATTTTGAGCCTCGCATGTGTCTCTGCACAATTCTCACAACCCTTGCAAAGAATAAATTGAGTACATGAGATCGGCGACTCTTGAACATAACCTGAGTCATCGAGACAAGATAGAAGGGAATAATCTCTCCCTACATCTTGCGGGGGTAAATATGCAAGCTCAATCAGTGTGAACGCGCGGGGCGTGTACCAAGACAGTGGTATTTGTGGGGTAGTGTCAATTATATGTATGCAATGCTTATTGCGTGACGTACATACTGGGGATGATCCCGAGGAAGATCTCCATGAGATTTCTTGGGTTCTTTATTGATGCAGAGGGAGTGTTAAATATTCGATGTCCAGTAAACATTTAAACATCTTGTTTAGAAGTTTTGAAATTCATCCAGTCATTCTTCCAGCAGTTTCTTGAGAGATACCGGCAAAATGCTAGCTTTTCAGGAAAACCTCACGCATGAGTCAGAGAGATCGAGATCGCGGTGCAAAATAAGCCAGCAAAAAGGAGAGTGAAATGAAAATTATACGTAAGAGCAGCCTTGCCCAGAGAGAACAGCAAATAGGTATCTCAGGTCCCGAAAAGAGATGTTGTGAATGAAATGAGATTGATCAAGTACAAGGAAAGGCTTCATGCCTCATACAGGTAGTACACAAATCACGCTCTACATCATAACTCGATTCCCAACTGTTGCCTCGAGATATCTCAACATTGTCTTGCTGAGTGATAGGATTTTGGAGCCCCCTCTTACAATGCTATTTAAAACTCTTCACAACGTAGCCTGTATCAGAACGCGACTTTTCCACCACGTTTCGCTGGAAGCCGAAGAAGGAAAATTACATTCTCACGTGACATTGGAAATTTGCATCAAAACTAAGTGCCAAAGCCGAGAAGCTTGACAGCTTTCAAGAGTCGTCAAACTTTCCAAAATCCTTTCAGGCTGAATGCACTCTCAATATCTCAACGCCTCACGCAACATAAATCTCAAAAAACAAGTCTCCACATCATCTTGCAGGACGCCCCCGGCTGATATCAGGGGCAACCTTGCCCACCTTCCATAATAAAGACCCGCTCACTAAATCAACACCCGTTAATTTCATAATCTCTTCTCCGAGCCCGGAATTTTCAATCTGATAATATCATTTTTATGGTATATTCCTGGCGAAAACCAATTAGCGCAAATAAAGTGGGTCGTTTCGTAACGCTTAATCTTATCAATCGATCTAATCAGATGAAAATTTTCACGTCCGGGATATCATATGCAGAGTTTGAATGCATATGGTGGATTTGAGCTGCCGCATTGGGTTTAGATAACGGATTCGATGGGGATCTGGTGGGGTTTTTGTGTTTGAGACTTGATTGAACGAATGATAAAGTAGTATTGGGATATATTTCGGGGTTCATATGGGTAGAATTCTGGGTCCCACTGGCTAGTTTTTATTACTGCATGAGTGACGATCTGAGATCTTTTCAATGGAGCCAAGTTTGAGGTGGAAAAGGTTTTTTCTTCGTGGATGATGTGATGGAGTTTGAGCGGTTGAGCGGCTTTTGTGCTTTTCAAATCGACAATCCCGAGTTGGATACATACTCCCGACGCATGAAAGGTCCCCTCGGGATGAATGGTTGTTATACGAATCATGGTTGCATTCTCCCATATCAGGAAGCTGCTCGGTTCAAAGAGGCTGACTGTCTATGGCTTTACTTCATAGCAACTCTATCCTCGTGTTGAACCCTTGTCTACGTTAGTTACGGATGCAGTGGATCTCTGCCTCGTTACGTCACAAAATGCATATCAATTTGACATGTGGAAATCTCGTCTGCTCCAGAAAAACTGCTCAATGATCAATGGTTCCGCTTCTTGCGAAACTCCAAATCCTCATCTAGATTCTCCCCGACGAAGTTTTAGTCATGCCAATGCACGACTCATACCGTATGTTCTGTCCCGTGGGGCAACCTAGGCATTTAGCGGCTGTTTGGTTCCTGTATGCGCCTTGGTTTTATTATCTTATCTGATCTTTTCGATCTATTCTTTGTGTGTCCTTTGTACTTGCAATTCAATTAGTAGATTTTCAGCTTCTCTTTCACCATGCAATCTCTCTACGAAGTTGAGAATGAGACTCCTCGTTTATCCATTGTTCAGGGAGCTTCAAGTCCTCCGCTGTTAGCACTTACTCTAGGAGATTTGCTTGATCAACAAACAAGAATTCGTGCCGGAAATGAGTGTTTAGTCTGCCCTTCACTGGGAACGAGATGGACCTATGGGACGTTGCAGGAAGAAAGTATTGCCGTGGCTCGTGGGTTGTTATCTTTAGGTATAAAATCGGGTGACAGAATTGGAATACTAGCTGGTAACTGTGCGGAATATATTTCGGTGTTCTTCGCCGCGGCTTATACGGGATGTATATTGGTGGTGTTGAATAATACATACACAACTCAAGAGGCCAAGAATGGACTGAAACACGCTGGTAAGGCGGCTTTCCAGATTTCTGAGTATTGCCGCTGATGAATGTCAGGTTGTCGAGTCTTGTTTACAGTACCAAAGATTGGAAAACAGAGTACCGAAAGACTTATCTCTGATTTAGGGCCATTGCCGAAGCACAATGGCACTTCTGAATTCTTGGATAAGGTCGTGATTTTGAGGGGTGCTCGAGATGGATTTATGAACTACGATGGACTGAAACGTCAAGGCCGAGCAAGTTCAATGGCAGAATTCGAGAGAGTAAAAAGTATGGTGAAGCCAGACGATATCGTAAACTTGCAATTCACAAGCGGATCTACCGGAAGTCCAAAAGCAGCAATGCTTACACACTTGTAAGTATAATTTTATCTGGATTCGAGGAAGAGATCCTGACAGTTTTCGACAGCAATTTGGTTAATAACGCCAACTCAATCGGCGACCGATTAGCCTTCACACCTCAAGATATCTTGTGCTGTCCACCACCGCTCTTTCACTGCTTCGGTCTCGTACTCGGAGTTCTAGCGGTAATTACACATGGCGCAAAAATCATTCTCCCAGCGGAAACATTCGATGCTTCTGCGGTACTGCGGGTGGTATCAGATGAGAAATGTACTGCACTCCATGGAGTTCCAACCATGTTCGAGGAGATTTTGAGCCTGCCACGACCAGAGGGCTTTAACTGTGACAATCTGAGAACGGGAATAATAGCTGGTGCCCCAGTACCAAGACCCCTAATGAAGAGATTGTTGACAGAACTTAATATGAGAGAATACACATCTAGCTATGGTAAGTTATAAAGATCATGATGGAACTGCAAATGACTAACAGATTTGACAGGATTAACGGAAACCTCTCCTACTTGCTTCAATGCCTATACATATGATACTATCGACACTCGTCTGGCGACTGTTGGACAGATCCTTCCACATCTTCGCGCTAAAATCATCGACCGAGACGGGAATATCGTCCCACAAGGTGCAAGAGGAGAGCTTTGCATATCTGGATACTCGCTACAAAAAGGATATTGGAATAATGAGGAGAAGACAGCAGAAGTAATGGTTAGAGATGAAGATGGAATTTTGTGGTTGAAGACAGGAGATGAAGCTTCATTCGACGAGAGAGGATATTGCTCCATCACTGGACGGTTCAAGGATATTATTATCCGAGGTCAGTTATCCTCCCATTGTACGATTTCTTTGTGAAGCTAACCGTTGACTAGGTGGCGAAAATATCTATCCCCTTGAAATCGAAACTCGTCTCGATGCCCATCCTGCCATCTCTCGAGCTATTGTCGTTGGAATTCCAGACCCCAAATACGGAGAAGTTGTTGGTGCATTCCTAGATATTGAAGAAGATTCAGCGGCCGTCAAGAAGAAGTTATCGGATGCAGAAATACGAGAATGGACAAGAAAAGAGTTGGGATGGCATAAGGCTCCTCACCATGTATTTTGGTTTGGAGAGGAGGGATTGAAGATGGAAACCCCAAAGACGGGTAGTGGAAAGGTTAAGAAGTTTGAGTTGAGAAGCGAAGGAGCCAGGATTGTTAAAGAGAGGGGTATGGTGCCCAAGCCTAAGTTGTAGATTAAATTATGTGCCAGGAAGACTGTCACTGAAGGGTTTCAATTGGTTGTCGAATGTAAATAGATTAGTTTTGTATATATGGTAGTATGATCTTCATCTCTGCATTTTTCTCCGAAGTAACGCGCTTGTAGGCATTGTATAGTGCGAATCATTAGTCTTGTATCATCCCACGTAAATATGGGGACAGTCGACCTCAAGTATCTGGTAAGGTTAGTTCTATGCTGTTCAGGGCCAGTCTGTGCATTTGAGTCAGTAGTCACTAAAGTTATTAAGACAAGACTCATCACTTGATTGCGGTAACGATATGTAAACAGAGATGATAAGGTGAAGTACTAGCAGCTGGAATTTTATTGGAGACGTCGAAGAAGAATAAGCGCGAATGTGTCATCCAATCAGGATCAGACATTGAAAGTATAGACGCTTGGCATGCTTAGCTAAGTTCACTCAGATCATCTTTAATATTCAGCTAGATCTGCACATTCCATCTAGATTCGCTCATGTTTGAATCCATGCATCGAGAAGAACGAGATATCAAACCTTAAAAGAAAGGCAAGCTAGAGTACTTTCGATATCATACAGATACCATCGGGATTCCTTGGGAGGAATCTTCGAGGACTTCATGGTCTAGCTCGTTTCCAACATTATATAGTGTATCTCCAAAATGTTGCATCATCTCCATCATCTTTTTGTTGAAGCTTCATTTCCGGGGTATAGGTATCCGCTGTTAGGCCTCGTTCCGCATCTTTAGTGTCCCTGCAATTATTCTCCATCTTGTAATAGGTCATCATCAAAGCTGTCAAAACGAAAGCCAAAGACAACAGACTGATGAGTATTGTATGTCCTTCAATGAATCTAGAATTGATATTCAGTATACTTAAACTAATGGAGAACCGAGAAGCTGCCAATAGGATTGATGCACTGGAAATGGATAAAATCTTACCTGGGACCATCCGCGGAGCGATAGATGAAAGCTGCTACGATACCCCCGAAGTTGGCAAAGCCAGCGACCATACCAAAACCGACTCCTCTCTTTAGACTCCCACTTAGATTATTCCCTACCCAAGTGGTGAGAAGGGAAAGAGATGGAAAGACACCTACTCAATTAATGTGATAAGTATGTGGTTTGATATGGTTCATGTGCTTTGCTTACCAAGCGCTGCAAATAGAGCGCCCGTATATTGAACAGGTGTCTTATCACTAGTTATAAGGAGTGCTAATCCAGCTATTCCCACACCCAAGAATCCCAGAATGAAGCAACCTCTATGTTGCATTTTATCGGCAAAAAAGCTGGCAGAGATCGTGAAGAAACAAGCGATGACGTAAGGAGGAACAGTCATCAGTTGTGCAGCATTATTAGTGTATCCCAGATCTCTCACAATTGTGGGTAAGAACAAAGACAATGAATATACAGGCGTGGACAAGCAAAAGCCCAACACCATGTTGACATATATTTTCCAGTCTTTCAAAGCTTGCCAGACGTATTTTGAATCCCAGTCATCAGAGAGAAGGTTTCGATCAATCGTAAGTCGTCTCATAACCTCTTTTTGCTCCGTTTCCGATAGAAATTTTGCACTAAGTTCACGTAAGTTTCACACACAACGAAATGAATGAATAATGATATGGGAACTTGTAATATACTTATTTGGGTAATCTCCGATGGCCCAGTATGATATGCACCCAACAAAAAAGCTAAGAAGCCCTTCGATGATGAATATCCATGACCATCCATCTTTACCACCCACTCCAGACATTTCAGAAATTCCACGGGCGAATAACCCACCAAATGCTCCTGCTGCTGTTGCCATGGAGAAAAATAGCGCTATGCGAAAACCACATTCATTTCTAGGATACCACATGGTGATATAATAAACTACACCTGGATACAAGCCACCTTCTGCGATGCCCAAAAAGCATCTGGCAACTAGAAATCCTGCATAGTCGTGCACCAAGCCCGTGCATACCATAACAATTGACCAAAATAATACAATTCCCGACAACCATATATTTGGACGAACTTTCTTAATTATCATATTGCTAGGAACGCCAACTACAACATAGAAGGGGAAAAATACAGACAACGCGATGTTGTAGTCGAGGCCGGTCATGTGAAGGTCTTTTTCCAGTCCTTCAAGTCGTGCATTTCCGACATTGGCACGATCAAGAAAGCATACTCTGCCCAGTATCAGTAATCAGTAATTCTAGACAAATTGGTAAATCGTTATACAGATATATAGTAGCAAGAATTGGGATGAGACGTATATCAAGCTTCCGAAGCAGCTTTTTCGTCGCAGCATCATCAAATCCTGTAGCAGCTATAGAGTCACCAGAATGGGACTCAGACATCTTCTCTTCCTCATAAATTTGAACTCCATCAGGCACTCTAGAACTTATTCTATTGTGTCCTTCTGAAATTCTTTCGTCCTCATCGTAAAGTTGTATTCCGGCAAGGACGCCTGAACTAATCCTGTGAAGGGCAGTCGACATATTGCTCAATGGTTAAAGATTAAATCTTAGCTATAGAATGAGTTCTCCGGAATCATACGGTTTTAATGGAGTATAAGTAGATCTCTGGCATGGCATGAAGTGACACCGTGGGGGCGCACTGAGTGAACGTATGCGACCTCAACCAACCACATTAATATGAAATTCAAAATGAGTTATGAAACATAGTAGCATGTAACTCAACAGATTGCATGTGCACATCATTGTAGAGAAAGGGAAATATGATGTAAACATTGTGAATTAGTATGCAGGCAGATCGTCCATCATTTGACGTGACCTTGTAAGCTGCAAGTATTTCGCGTGCATCTCTAGTATCCACCGAGTCTTTGAAACTGAAAATATAGAAACCCTATGTAAGAGCTAATGAACTCCCGTAAAGTCGCGAATTCAACGCTAGTCGGTAATTATTGTGAAGAACAAACACATGAAGCAAACAATCATGTTCGTGGACACGAGCGTATAGAGGAGAGCTTTGATTTTTGAGATACTCTTGAAGAGAATCAATTACGGAAGCTTTCGGATACAACGTGACAGATATATGAAATGTCTAACGATAGACGTCACAAGCCGCTGGCACGACATGATGCAGATAAACTCGTTCAAATGGGGCGAGTATCTAGAGGGAAATTTCCACAACAAGAAGGACATCAGGTTTCAGATCGCCACGAAAATTGAAAGGGTCCTACGTGAGATACTAGTACGATAGTGGAGCTATCAATATCGTAGTGACGAAAGTGGTTTGGAAATGCCCACACACACCACAGTACTACTGCACAACAAAAGTTTCAGCTTGAATCTAATGTGTGACAGGACTGAACCGTGTTCACTCTGGCGATGAAGAACAAGATGAACCTTCTTTTGAACCACGATATACCATATCTCAACCATCTCAAGACATGTCCCGATGACAGTTTGTGCTACACTTGCTGCACCCTTGCTTCGTGATTAAAAATGTCTGGAAAGTTGTGAGATCAATCGAACTGTCATTTTCAAAGAGACAGATAACGTATCTATAGATAGGATGTTGGGATGAAAGTACGCAACGAATTATATCTGTGAACTTTTAATTGAAGTGGACGTGATGAGAAAGATCTCTTGAAGTAGTGACGTCCTCAGGCTGACTTTAAGATGGAACTAAAGCTTTTAATGCCTGAGGCATCAAGCACCTTAAGCTCAAGGCGCGTCCGCTTTTGATCGCAATGTTTGTAACTCAATGGAGTCAAAATAGTAACATACCCAAGTAACTCAATATGGCTCTACCTTTACCACCTGGCTTAACGCCAATGGAGGTTGCATTTCTATGTGAAATGGAAACGGTCACAGTTGTTCCTCGGCAACGACTTGAGAGCCTCGATTTATTAGGTGTAAGCTACCCCGCCATTTACCCCTCCAACAACAGTACCCAAAACTCAAAGCTTATATCAGTATGGCATCTATAGGGCAAGACAATTTCTCTACGACCACCGCATCGTGCTCCCTTACCGTTATGGCTAGCTCTCCTTCTCAAACGACAGCGGCGTGCCAATATCATACCACCACCATGGCTTCATCCTCATTCCCTTGATAGAATACTCAAAATGGAGACTGATAATCCTGAGAACTTTTCTCCTCCTCCACCGCTCGACCATAGCACATCATCTACAGTATCACCGCCATTTCTACCGTCGAATACGGCAGACTCAGAGCCTGGTTATTTACCATACCATTGGATTGATATTGGTGAAATATTACTGGAAGCTGCAAGTGATGATATACAAGATCCAGATAAAGTTCGGGAATTACTCAGAGATCTACGAGAAGTGAGGATGGCAAAAATGAGAAGCAGTACTTTGGTGGTAGAAGGGGGTGGGCTCACCAGTCTACAAGGTGTTGGCGCAATGGAGGTTAGTGAGGGACGAGGATTCATTACAGGTGTCATGGATGGACTACGAAAATTAGGAGCTTCCAGGGAAGTTTCCAGGAGGGAAAAAGAACAAGAAGGTGCCGGAAGTGGAGTTGATGGGGATAGTGAGGATGAAGATATGGAGTTATGACGAGGGGAAACTGGAATTCGCAATATTTATGATAAATTGCATATTTGACAAGCATCGGCGTTGGGAGGATACCATGGCATATACCAGGCTTATACTGTACAATTGGATGAGGCGCAAAAAATTATGCCATGAGGGTATGATGCATAAGAATTATACGAGACTAGGTAATATCTTGTATTCGAGGGGGCATTTACCATTGATCTATTTTTGCACATCCAGTCCTGGGAAACCCCAACACTATTGGATGCAGATGAAAGTTTTCAGGGACGTGAGCGAGGTGGGATCAATCTTCAATGTCGAAATGCACGGTGAAGTGGTCTTCAGTTTCGTATATACCTTTCTTGTTTGTTACCTCATTGGTTATTGTCCCAGCGGAGAATTGCAGTAGTCCTGCATAACCATGTGTATCGAACGTCAAAGTTGGCTATCCATCATTATCTTGAGGCACATTGCATAAATCACTGCTGGATACGAAAGAAGCCGGTGAGATATCAGAAATTGCATGGCCATGCACCCTCAGCAAGAGACGGAATGTTGTATTATAACCGTCTTTACAACCTTATTTATTTGATATTTGATTCGTCAATCGGCGAGGCGGTGTTTAAAGATTGTAACGGAAAGTCGGCGCGGACTTACAAATTGTGGAAACCCGCCGGAATCAGCAAACTCCACACCCTGGGCGGAAACCAGAGTTTCTATCTGATATATCACTCAGTGCCATATATAAGTTAGTGATATCTTGGAAAATAGCATAGTTAAATCACATTACATTTTAAGGAAATCCAGCTCGAGCGATACAAAATGCATTTCATCGTTATTATCATCACAGTGGTCATAGCACCCCTATTACACTTTCTCGGTTGTTGCATTTATAACCTATTCTTTCACCCTTTAAAATCCTTCCCAGGGCCAAAACTATGGGCAGCTTCCAGAATTCCTCTGTCATATTGGAAATACAAGGGTGTTCTTCCATATAAGATGAAAGAACTTCATGACGAATATGGTGATGCGGTTAGAGTTGCTCCCAACTATTTAGACTACGATTCATCTGCCGCCTGGGAAGACATTTATGGTTTTGTGAAAGAGAATCACAAAAAGAATTTCCCAAAGAATCTCACGGAACGAGCTTCTACAGTGTCGAATCAAGTTCAACATATGTAAGTCATCATTCCAATGCACTAGATTTGTAAGAGCTGATGTTCGTGATTGAAAGATTAATAGCAGACGAAGAAAACCATCGAAGATTTCGTCGCCTTCAATCACACATATTCTCCGACAAACCCCTCACATCTCAGGAACCTCTTATCCAAGATTATGCTCGACAATTCATCTCTAGACTTATCAAGTTCTCTTCTCTCAATTCAGAGAATAGCATTAACATCGGTCAATGGTATAACTATGCTACCTTCGACTTGATCGGTGACCTTGCATTCGGAGAGCCTTTTGATTGTGTCAGGACTGGAGAAACACATCCTTGGATTGACTTAATCTTTCAAATCTTTGAAATCCAGACTTTGGTCAATGGGGCAAAGAAATACCCAATTATTGGGACTATTGCGCTCTTTTTGATTCCAAAAGATATAGTTGGTAAATTTCTATATGTTAATCAACTCACAAGGGAAAAAGCGTATCGACGACTCGATACACCGAGAGATGTACCCGATTTCATGAGCTACATCATTAAGCACAATGATACAGATAAAGGAATGACTCGTGAGGAGATCGGAGAGAATACAACTGTATTAATCATTGCTGGTAGTGAAACGGTATTTAAACTCTCCATCTCATTGATTTGAATAACCTAACTAACACAATTAAGACTGCATCCCTTCTCAACGGCTTAACATACCATCTCCTCAATGTCCCCACCGTTCTCCGAAATCTCGGCATCGAATTAAGAACTGCCTTCCAAACCCGAGAAGATCTTACTCTCCACGCTCTCGCTTCCTCTAAATACCTCAACGCAGTCCTCGAAGAAGGCCTCCGCATGTATCCTCCCGCCCCATCTACTCTCCCCCGTATAGTCCCAAATGGTGGAAGTCTAGTTGCTGGCCAATACGTTCCTGGCGGAGTAACCGTCGGTGTCAATCCCATCAGCTCCTCACTTTCCGCAAAGAATTTCCATCTCCCATATGAATTCCATCCTGAGAGATGGCTCAGTACCGCAGATGTCGAGGATTTGAAATCAGCGTTCCCGGATATCAAGCTTACAGATCTGAAAATATTTGAGGGTGATAACAAGAAAGCTCGTCAACCGTTTAGGATGGGACCCGCAAACTGCATTGGCAAGAATTTGGCGTATGCTGAAATGAGAGTTTTACTTGGGAATGTGGTATGGGGATATGATTTGGAGGGGGCGAGGAATAGTGAGAGTTGGTTGGAGAGAAATAGGATTTATGGGCTGTGGAAGAAACCGGATTTGTGGGTTAAGTTGAAGAGAGTTAATGTTTAGGTGATGGGATGGTGGAGGTGGGGATGGAGATGTGCGATTGATTGTATCGAAAAGTCAAGGATAGGATATCATAGCGAGGGAGTTGTTGAAGATTCATCGCGCATATATCATCTTTCATATGTTTCATTGGAGGAATTTAAAAACAATCAAAGTAGACTTTCATTTGTTATGGGATTGGGACTTTCTTTGCCTTTTGTTATTATATTGTTTCTGTTAGGGATCTTTTATTTTTTGTAGATATATAGAAAAATGCATACATACATACATATTGACATACACACACCACCAAAATCCTCACTACCTACCCCCTTACTCACACACACCACCATCAAATACCCCTTTCATCTCACCCCCTTTCTGATCCGAGATCATTCACTCCCTCCAATCGAACCATTGAGAATTTTTATCAGTCTATTCCTAGCTAGGAACTTGAAAGCGAGCGTATAATCATACCTTCTTCTTCTGCTATATTCCTCACTCTGTTTTATCTCCATCTATAGCCAAGTAGGTTAACGATAGCGTTTTATCTTCTGGTTCCGTGGAAGATACGACATAGTCTGAAAAGAGGAGATCCTTCTTGCACTTCGGAAGAGCAAGATATCCGCATACATATCCAAGTCGCAAACCCCCAAATCAATTTTCACATACAAACCAAAACCCCACGCCAATTTTCAGAACAAACGGCCCAATCAATCCTCAACTCTCAACTCTCAACTCAAATTCCCACATGATGAAACCATGTCCCGTACAACCAAAACCCGCATGACACGTCGGTATTACTCTCCTTCTCTCTCTCCATTGCGAGTCTCGGATCGACACTACTTTCCATCCTCATCTTCATCGTCAATGACATCTCTTTCTCCAGTAAGATATAAATACACATATATCGATACCACTTCTTGTCGCCCGAAATATGTAAGTGGGAGAGTTCGAGGAAGGGGGAAGGCGGAGGATTGTCTTACTTCTAGTTTATCTTCATCTCTATCTTCCTCCCCTTCCCCACCACGTCTCCGCAGACGTCGCTCTATATCGATACTGCGAGCTAGACCTAGATCTAGATATAATCAAGGATATGGAGATGGGGATGGAGATGGGGATGAGTTAGAAAGAGAATTAACAACATCGATTTCGTATACCGCTCCCAGATCTCCAAGACCGAGCGCTTCAAAAATTACATATAGGTATATATCAGCGCCGTATCCTACCTCGAAACTTGGGAGTGGGGAAGATTGGTATGATATTGATAGGGGTTGGAGTAGGGGTAGGGGGGAGGAGAGGGTAAGGGGGAGGAGTAGAGCACGAAGTTGTAGTAGAGGAAGGGAGCGAGGAAGAGAAAGAAAAAGAGACGGGTGGAGAAGTATAAGAAATCGGACGCCCACACCTTATTATGAGGGGTTTGTTAGGTGTAGGTGTAGGGATGGGTGTAGAGATAGGTGCTGGTGTGGATGTGGGCGGACGGGAAGTGGGTATATAAGAGGGGAGAGGAGAGAACAAAGGAGGAGAAGTTGTGAGAGAGGTGTAGAGAGTAAGAGAGTGTTGGAATACAATTGCATCTCTCCGATTTCAATACCCGTCAGAGATGCAGATTCAAGATCAGGATCAAGGGGAAGAGAGAGAGAACGAGAAAGACAGAGAGGAAGAGCGCCAGAAAGGAATTCAGAAAGAGTGGTTGAATATATAGATCTTGGTCTTGATCGAGATCTAAATCTTGGAGGAAGTGAATATGCATACAAATGGAAAAACTCAGATATCTACAACATACACCATCCGAGAGGAAGATCTCAGAATTTCGGGAGTCGAAGTCGAAATCTAAATCGAAGTCTGAGAATATCCAGATCTCGATCCAGATCCAAATCGAAACCAAGAGAAAAAGAAAAAGGGAACGTTGAAAAAGAAAATCGAGATATAACAAGAATAATTGGTATTCCTCGAGATGGGTCACTGTTACGGTCGAGGTCGAGGTCAAGATCGCGACCGAGATCAAGGTTGAGAGGTGTAGATAAAGATAGGAGTGGAAGTACGAGTACGAGTAAAAGGAAAACAACATATTATCTCCCACGTGTTTCTCATATTTCTCGCGATGATGGAGGAAGGAATGGAATTAGGAGTAGAAGGAAATACAAACGCAGGGTCGCATCATCGAGCACTTCCACTTCCACTTCAACTTCCGATTACACTTCCAAGGAAATAGAGCGAGAAGTAAGAATTAAACGGAAATACAGTATCAATGGTGGGTTGAGAGGTGAAGCGAGAGATCAAGGGAAAGGAGGAAGGGAAGCAAGAGAAAAGGGAAGAGGTGTAAAATTTGTGATTTGAATTTCGCAGAAAAGACGACATCAAGTGATGAGTCAAATTTTGCGTTTTATTTCCATTCTCTTTGATTTATAAGATGAAAAGAGAGATGAAATCAATGAAATATAAGAGATTAGAAACTTAGTTACTGTATATCGTAACGTTTTGTAATATAATCTCTGTGACACTATCCTTAGAATTTACACTTACAAGTAAGAAAGCCAAAGAGCAAAGAGACTCTTAAGGGATATCTTTACCTATCACGGTGCAAGAGATAGGTACTAGGTAAGATGTATGATATTCTACAAGGAGTAAAGAAGGAGGCGGAGAGGCGCCGACTATATGGATGGTGGATGCCTAAGGCATCCACATAACTACGTATTGAACCCGTGACAGATCCAAATAATAAAAATGAAGAAAAGCTCGGTCGCTTTTTAGTGTGTTTTACAATGCCTACACCGTCGCCCCCCCCCACACACATTTTGTCGCTCTTTCGTTCCATACTTGATTGTCTAGCTTTCTTGATGCAAATATTGTAATTGGTCATTGAATTTCATGATAATTCTGTTGCTTTGCTCCTATGGCAACTAGACGGCCCCATAGGAAGTCGCGGAAGGGATGCACCGCTTGCAAACAGAAACACCTCAAGGTATGTAATCATTAGCCACGCAGCGCAATCTGCTACAATATCCGTATCTAACACGATCAATAAGTGTGATGAAAATCTTCCTAATTGTGGGAATTGCCAAGATCGCTGGATTACCTGCACGTATCTGTGGAAGAGAAATCCACCACCTTCTACCTCCACGAGAGCGAGTTCACAGCGGATGTCTGATACTCATTCTCAAGCCATAGTATCATCACCTGGTGCCCCCTTATCACCATTGCACATGCCACAAGCATATAATATTGAAGCCCTCAAGCTTCTTCACCACTACACGATCAATGTTTATGACTCTCTCAGCACTATTATTCCACAGCAGAAAGTATGGCAGACATCCGTCGTACAGATAGCCACGCGAAACGGTTTCCTTCTTCGTGGGATCCTCTCTCTATCTGCTTTACATATTGCCCTTGATGGCTGCGAAAATTCTCAAATTATGGTGGCAGAGGCTGCCCACCATCAAAATGCGGCACTAGTAGAGTACCGGCATCTCATAAACACTGGCGACATTTCGCCAGAAAGTCAACGCGCCGCCTTCTTGTTCTCGGCCTTTCTGGCCATGTGTGGATTTTGCTTCATTCGCGCCGATGGAAATTTACTCGAGTCAAATAAGGGTGATCGCGGTATTGATGAGTTCTTGGCTTGCGCCAACTTGGTTAGGGGCATGGTTGGCTTGCATAGTCTGTGGAAGGAAAACATCTTCTGTGATGAACTCTACGCTACTACACGGAGTGGTCCGCCTACAAATTTATACCCCGACATTGGTGGCGACGTCACAACGGAGCTGCGTGCTCTGTCCGATCTTGTTACTCGCTGCGAGGCCGAAACATGCACAAAGACATCTAAAATTTGCCAAGATGCTGTTCAACAGCTTCTTTATTCCTTCGAGATGATCAGGAAGATAACGGTAGACAGAGGCTCGACGTCGCCAATCACAGCTGGACTTATGTGGCCTGGTGGAATTTCCAGAGACTATCTCATTCTTCTAAGTCAACGAAAGCCTCTCGCCGTTCTTATTCTTGCTTATTTTGGAGTTTTATTGCATCGGCTCGACTCGTTCTGGTTCTTCCGGGGGTGGGGAAAGCATCTGGTCGAGACAAGCGCATACATCCTGGGCGACTCGTACGCCGACCTACTTGCCTTCCCAAAAGTGTCGGTAAGACTATGTGATGTTGATAATCGGTGCAGCCTCGGACAAACTCCAAAGTCTAGCCTTTAAGCAAGGGTCAACATCAAATGGCCATACAGGGTCCGCTTTTTCCAAGATAATTTTTCAGGCGTTAAACAATAGAACCTAGACATACTGGTTGAATAAATTAGTTCCGGTAGTCCCGAATCTATTTATTTCTATTAAGTTGGTTAGGTGATAAAAGCTTTCCAGATTTAATTGATTAATTTTATCATCAAAATTATATCAATATTAACAAAAGATTCATTGGTATAAAGTAATACATAAAAGTACAGGTACATTGGTATAATTCTATTAGTATATTCAATATCGGTATGGCCAGGTTTTACTATAGTTACAGCAATATTCCATTTCGTTCGATGTCTTTACTTCGCATCTATGTTACAAAGTACATTATTGACGCCAACAAGATACAATTCATCAATCCGCTAGGAATTCTAGCTATCCCTCTTCAGACTTCAAAATTCTGAACCCCGGTTACGTAAAGACATGCCCGTGCTTCCATGCAAGGTCGCCTTGTCTCCCATGACATCGGATGGGTGGAAAACGTTGAGTATCACCATTACAAAGAACATCAACGTTGCGTCGAAGATGTAAGCGAAAACCTCATGCGAGAGCAGATACCCGTCATTTCCCCCAGCATACTCGATCAAGCGAAAAGCCGAACGGATCAGGATCAGTGCGCTCGTAATATACAAAACGTACAGCAGAGCCTCCCAGTTCTTGTTTTTCATCATGTATTTGACGGACATTTTCATCGGCGCGGTGTTTGCGGTTCTTTGGAATCGACGATGGAAAATAGTCGCGGTGAATATGAAGACGCTGAAGAAGGCAAGCTGGATGGCAAGACCCGCTATCGTAATATGCTCTCCAGTCGCCAAAGCGCTGGCTGTTCCGCTAGCCATAATTCCTCCACCTGTATCAAATCACCTCCAGATCAGTATATATTTTCCTCAATATCAACACTCGGGGGGACGGGAATCCGAGCACACCAAAACATACCGGCCGCTTGACTCAAAAATGCAATGACATCTCCAATGACAAAAACTTTGGTCATCCACTTCTTACGAATAGGCGATAGGTCTTCGGCGTTGAGTGCGACGACCAGTCGTCCGAGAACCATGTATATCGAGGCGGCGAAGAGCGCCGGTGCAAGAAGGATCAGAATCGTGGTAATGCTGTAGATAGGAATGGATTCTTTGTTGGAATGTGCCATAATTCGAAAGATGTATCCGACGACCTCGACTGTTTGCACGTTGTATGAGATTGCGGTCTTGGATGGAGGGAGCGGGGGGTGGCAATGAGATAAAGATGAGATGAAGAAAAGAGAAAACAAACATACAGATACCGCCAATAACAAGAGGAGTAAAGTACCATGATCGAGCCCGGATCATCTGGTATATATGATACAACGTCGTAGCTGCGAAGGCGAGCAGAAAAATCACGGCCGCGGCTATATTCGGCGTGTAGCGGTAAAGTTTGTAGACTGGATTGTCTGTCGGGGCCGAGGATTCGGACATTTTTGCTTTCTGTACCCAGTTGGAGGGAGGATGACGCCTTTTGTATAGTATGTTTCTCGAAGAAAAGGGTTGAAGGGGCGGGCCACGGCAGAGGGAGATGAAAATGGAAGTACTGTTTTGTTATATATACAATTCACACTGCAGTACCAAAGAACGGCTGTGCACTTGTAGTATAGTATAGTATTGCTCAAGACCCTGAAGCAAAGCAAAGTATCAAATTATAGTAAAAGTAAACGTATAAATTTAGAATTTAGATAAAAATGAACACTCCATATCCAGACAACCAGACAGACAAGAAACACAAACGACGAGAAGGCACATATATGTACATGAAAGATACACACACAGCCTCCCCACATCCGAACTAGTCAACGCGCACTTTTACGACGATATACGACTCGATAGGGAATAGTATTAGGGAATGGGGGCTGGGTTCGATACCGTATTTCCTTTCCTCTACGTGCTCTGGCTTGGGCAATCCTTTCTTTTCTTTCGTTTTCCACAATTAGAATTTGGAAATTTGGTTGGCTATTGGTTGATGCTTGGATTCAATTTTCAATTGAGAATGGAATGCCGACGCGAGGATGCGTGATTTGAGGTTAGGTATTAGCGGGGAGGGAGCGTTTCCGAAGTATGTACCTAGTATTTTAAACGAATACGGGCGAAAGGGGTTTAGCGCGATGTGTAGTGCTTCATGCTTAATAAATGGAGTTGGGGGGCTTGATTCAGCTCGCTTGGCTGATGGGTGAATTTTGATTAATTCTTAGGTGCGAGAAATGAACGGAGATGAAGAAGGGAGAATGGAGGGATGAGTGAGGTGTGCGTCTTGGGACATGAACAGTTTTCTGACTGACAGAGATAGAGATGTAGGAGATGTAGGAGATGAATAGACAAATATTTATTATCTTCTTGTAACCAAATCGTAACAAAATTCAGCATTTCATCGCATGTTGTACATCGCAGATCGCAGATTATGAGTTAAGACTGGCTTATCACACACTAAGCGAAAACACGACGAAAATCTTCATTCATTTAATTTTTAAACCCCTTAATAATTCAAAAGGAAATTGGATTACACTTCTGAAATATAACTAAATAATCAAAAATCATTGTAATCGCTGAAAAAAAAAATGTATAAAATTATTTTGAATAGTTTTTATTAGAAAAAGTAGAAGTTAGAAGTTATATAATCTTTTTATTTATCTCTTAGTCGTATTTGAAATAAAAGATCTTCTCTATAATACTTTGTTTTGAAAGAACTACGAAAGTAGAATATAGTTTATTCTTAGAATCTATAACTATAGAATTAGAAGTAAAGTACTTATAGAATACTCCTATATATTAGCTCTATATATATTGTAAAAGAGTAGAAGGTGATATGATCATAAAGTAATCCTTTGTATATACCACAAAAGAGTCACTATAACATAGCGTTTTCGGTGGAGGAGAGGAGGGCGAGGCTTTATATAGCATTTCACAAAGTATATTGAAATAATGAGTTGAAACTAATTGCCTTTTCTAAATTATATAAAGAAAAACTATAAATACTAGCTATAAGAATAGATTATATAATCAATACAAAGTTTCGCTTATATTCCTCCCCACATAGAAAGTTTGATTATTCCGATTAATATATAATAAAAGGAAAAATCAATTAATAAATAAGAAGGAGAAGAAAAAGCGAAAGAAAATAAAAATAAACAAACCTCAATTTCATTTACTATATTAAATCCAATAATCAATAGACTAATCAAATTATTCAATATATATAACTTTATTAAAATTCAGTAAAGTTATATATTGAAGCTAAT
>PQXK01000122.1:0-108539 GCA_004786245.1 Botrytis hyacinthi | reverse complement strand
TTATAATAATATAACTTTACCAAATTTTAACAAAGTTATATATACTAACTAACTCGATTAATTTACTGATTATCGAATTTAGTATGAGTAAAACTGAAGCTTGTTTACCTTTATTTTCCTTTACTTCTTTTTCTTTTCTTTCTTATTCGTTAATTGGTTTTTCTTTTCGTTATATATTAATCAAAACAATCAAACCTTTTATATAAAAAGGAATGTAAACGAAACCTTATGTTGATTATATGGTTCAATCTTATAGCTAATATTTATAATCCTTTTTTATATAATTTAGAAAAAGCAATTAGTTCCAACCCATCACTTCAGTATGCTTTGTAAAACGCTATATAGAGCCTCGCCCTCCTTTCCTTCGCTGGAGGCGCTACATTATAGTGACTCTTCTATAGTATATGCGAAGGATTACTTTATGATCCTACCACCTTCTACTCTTTTATAATAGAGATATATGATTATATAATACATGAGTACAAAAAAACTTAACTTGCTTCTACGAATCCATTAAAAAAAGAATTACAATAATTGACTATACTTTAGGAATATTAAATGATTTGATGAGCTATTTCTCGAAGGATATTTTTGAAATGAGGTTATTTAATAATTTCGATAAACAGGCTGAGGAGTTCTGTTTCGTTGGTTCGCGGTAACTTTGTCTTGATCTATATAAGCACCTCTTTCGAATGATGTATCCGCTACCTAGTACTGGTGGTATAATATCGTTCATTTCATGAATATGAATTTACCTCGAGGATTTGAATTTGGATTTGGATTTGGGGAACTGTGGGGTAAAGGTGGGGTAAAGGTGAGAGAGTCAATTGTACTGATCTGAAGATGCCATACCATGCTCTTCGTAAGCAGAACCATATAAACCCACCTACTAATAAGCAGATATAGAATGAGGATACTCGTACGATAAGAGTGTAACTTTCTCTTTATCTTGTTGAATCAGAACGATGCTCGAGTCGATTCACTCATTTGATATTTAACAACAGGGCACTCATTGATCAGTACCTTCACAGACAGACCTTGATGAGCCAACGAAGATGGTCGCACCATCGTTTTTATCGACGAGCATGGATCACTACAAGCATCACCGCATTACCTCATTCATTTTAGTGTCACCAAAACAGAATCATATCACGAGCAACATGTTGAATTCAAAGTATTTGAGGGTATTTTCATTAGAGTCCTGCAACAGCAGCTTCAACTCTAAGGTGTTATCAAGATCGTGATCCTACATCATCTATCAAGACTGCCGAAAGCACCAAGTACTTTAACACCATACCAAAGAAGACAAGCTGCAAATAAGATACGGAAAACTCCAATATCTGCGAACAGCAAGACCAGAAAAAACCAGACCACGAAAAATATTCGAATTCCGAATAAATCCTCCAGTACCTGCAGAGCCATTGCTTCCTGCCAGGATTTACACCATTTTTCGACCCATTAACATCAAATCCGACCATTGATCCTCTTAGTCACCCGTCTCAAAACCCTTCTCAAACCGCAAAGCCCTTCCCATTTTCCGAGTAATCTTATCGCCATAACTCCACCACAATGCCATCAACCAAGTTCAGTGACCATTGGAAAGCTCCAGCTTGAGAGCAATCATTTCTGCAAAACATCATTTCCTCCAGTGATTCTTTCCTTCATTCCTCCATTTCACCATAAAGTTACAAGTATCTCAGGTTAGATCATTGCGTAAAAGTAGCTCCTTGCTTAAGGGAACATCTCGTTGCAATTCCGCGGCCACTTTCATTGAGCCGATAGGAGAATAAACCCGTGTATGAAAATAAGTCCTCGCCAAAGGAAATATCTACCTTCCAGGTTTCATCTCCTATACTCTTCTGTTAATTGAAAGATTGCGACATACATGAGATTGGCTTCTTGCCTAAGGGAGCATTTCATGCCGTGTTGCCTCCGCATGATAAAGTTTTTGATAGAAAGTGGTATGTCAGAATAAGTGCAGCCTCGCCAAAGGAAGCATCCATCTTTCACATTTCTTCCTGCCATAGACCTTTAAGAAAGGAGAACGAAGTCTGTTAAACTATCCCTTGCCTAAGGGGATGAGTAAAACCTGATTCCGTTCATCCCAATCATGGTGCGTAGTCGTGCAAATGCTGGTGTTGAGGTGTTAGAAGGAAAGGATTGGATGTCGAAAAAGAATTGTCAGTGTACAGAGGTTGTGAGAATGATTCCTCGTTGATTTGTCGTTGGAATTTAGAAAATAGGAGAATTCGTCATGAAAATCATCGAAAGAAATGTAACCTACAAAGAATTCACACAAATATTTCATTATTGAAGACGCGTCCGCCTTCTCAGAAGGTTTCATGCAAATTCGATGTGGAGTATTCATGATTAGATGATGATTCTCAGACCATTGAGTTGTTTGGAGAACGTTAGATTGGGGTCACTCGAAGTGTTGTTAGGACCATTTGGATGGGGTCGCCGCCCTCGCAAAGAATACAACCAAGCCCGAAGAATAGAAAAACAGAACAACATGCAAATACAGAAAATTGTGCTTCTTTGACGGCCCATACACTTGAAGCAAGTATGGTACAGTAAGATCTTGTCGAAATCCCTTTAGATTTAATGCTTGCCAGAAAAAAAACTAGCAACGCGTTCAAAAGAAGTCTTGAGAGCTTCCCAGGTAACGACGACTGGCTTGAACTTGACGACGAATCGGTGCAGGTGGATGAGTCCGCTTCGGTATAAAATTGGGGTCAAACAGTCGGCATTTCCAGATAAAACAGCAACTGTTGTGACCTGAGGGTTTTGCACAGAAGCTGAAGCCGTTGCTGGTATTACCGCTAATCGAGAGATCGTGCGCGTCGCAAAATGAGATGCGTTTATTGTGGCAACTGGGATAATTGCCGGTCTTGGTGCATCAATCAAATGGACGACCCCTGGGGTAGAAGAGATATCAGGGCCTCTAAGGCAGCCAACAAAAAAACTGGCCAACAAAAGGATGAAGAGAAACATTGACCAAGAGTAAACCTTAGACCTAGGAAGTAATTTTGCTTTACTGACAATCACTGGAATTGAAGTTTTTCTATCAAGTAATGAGCCATTAATGGCTGTTGCATTACGATTAGCGTTCTCGGGTACAAGTGTTGAAGTTGCAGGATCGGATGTGACGATACCCGCAAGATTGAGGCTATTTTCTTGTCCTTCATAAGCCATGACAAATTCCTGGCTAGTTTGAACCTCTGAACCGAGAATTGCGGAAGATGTCAAAAGTGCTTCCTCGAGTTTGGCCTTGACGCTTTCAGCCAATTCTTCTCTGAGTTCAACCTTGATGGTCTCAACTAATTCCTTTCGGAGCTCGGTCTTAACTTCTTCAGTGAATTCAGCTTTGGCTTCGGCTCTAGCGTTTTCGAGTCCAGCTCGAAAGGTCACCTTCGTGAGCGCAATGTCAGACGCGTCTGGTGCAAATGAAGAGGCTCTGAGTGGTGCGTCACATACGATAGTACGTGTACGTACTGGAGTTACCGATTCCTCTTCTACCTCAAAAAGGCCGTCTTGATCAGTTGCATTTGAGAGGAATATTTTATCAAAATGGGCCTTGAGCATCGAAGTTTTACCCATGCCTACAAGACCATTGACAGCCTTAAAGTGATTTTTCTTCCACTCTTTGTGAGCATTTTGCTCTTTGACAAGCAGATCTACTGTCTCCGCCAAGCGTTTCTCTGCCAACTTTGCCTTCGTATCGGTCTTCACGATGTGATTCTTCGCCGATTCAATCTCCGTTTGAAGCTTGGTGAGATCCCCCCGAATTAGTTTGTTGGAATATTGGACTTCCAGGAATGAAGTTTTGGCACCATCAAGTTCGCCTCTAATTTGGTTCTCTTCCAATTCAGAAGCACCAGCGGATTTTTTCGCATCCAAGACAAGTTCTTGGATAGAAGCTTCACCAGCAGAAACTTCAGCTCTGAGTCGCTGAATCATCTCATCCTTCTCCTTAACCATTTCCTGGTGTTGACTCTGTATCAAAGACAGCCTGTTCTGGTGGCCTTCACTCGCCGCATCCTTTTCATCGGCAATGTGTTGGTGGTTTTGTTGAACAGCGAGCAAGCTGTGTTCGTGGTCTTTGTGGATCTTGGTGATATCGGCCTCAAGGGTGTTGATCCTAATTTGTTGCATGGTCTTCTCGGATTCAAGATTCATGATTGATGTGCGAAGCTGTTGGATCGAATTCGCAGAATTGGTGGAATTGGCTTCGGAGAGAGCTTGGTTAGCGGCGGATATGGTCTGTTCTCTAGCTTCGATAGCTTGCGAGAGTTCAGTATTGGCATTGGTGAGGTCATTCTTGACTGTGTTAAGCTCTGCCTGGAGTAAGTGAATGGTTTGATTCAGACCATCAACAGTGGCAGCTCTTTCGGAAACACGGTGAAATTCTGGCTTCATTTTCTCGATCTCCGCCATTATGGATGCAAGTTGTGCCTGTGTATCGCTTTCTTTTTGCATAGAACCATTGAGCTGTTGTCTGGTATGGTTCAGCTGTTGCGTAACTTGGTCCCGCTCATTGGTGAGTGACTGAATTCTTGCACTAGAAATGCCTTGTGCTCGAGCATCATCAACTTCCTTTTTAAAAGTGTCTCGCTCCTCGGTGAGTGACTCAATTATATAATCAGAAAGGTCTAGTGCTTTGGCATCAGCAATATCCTGCCTTAGTCGGTCCCGCTCGGCCTGTAGTTGGTCCCGCTCGACCTGAAGTTCGTTCACCTGAACGTCTAATTTTCTGCAATCATTCTCACGTCCATCAAAAGCGTCGCTGAGTTCGTTGTATTTTGTTTGTAATTGGTCCATATTGTTCTGGTGACAAATCTTCGCAGCTGCCAACACATCTTGTATAGCTTGTAATCTGCGGGTCTTGGATTGATCTGCGCTCTCCAGACCATTGATTTCCTCCTCAAGGTCAACAATTTTCTTCTCTAGGGCCCCTTTTTCTCGGATAATTCGACCATTGTAGGCGGTCAATGTCGCCTTCTCGTTTCTCAAACGTTCGATAGTGGAGTTGCTCGCAGCGGTATTCTGAGACGCTGTATCCCTCCAGTCTGCTCCTCCT
This sequence comes from Botrytis hyacinthi, assembly GCA_004786245.1. Taxonomy (NCBI): domain Eukaryota; kingdom Fungi; phylum Ascomycota; class Leotiomycetes; order Helotiales; family Sclerotiniaceae; genus Botrytis; species Botrytis hyacinthi. The sequence continues at coordinate 103,459 of PQXK01000122.1, read as the reverse complement.
CCTATACCAAGAATCTCTTCGAGCTGCTTGCTCTTGTCCAAATTCTTATCCTCTAATTGACGGTTCTCGGCTTTGAGACGGACGATTTCCCCCTCAAGTGTGTCGAATCTTTCCTTGCAATCCTTTTTATAGGCTTTCAATTCCTCATCGACAGCTCTGAGCTGAAGCTTAAGCGTGTCTTCGTCGACTTTTTTGCCGCCATTGAATGAAATTCCAAATATCTTCGATGATTGGAATTTATTGTTACCATCTGCAGAGACTGGAATCCATTAGTACAGCTCACATAAAGGATTTAAGTACCAGATATCATACCTGTTCCGTACATTCCGGAGCCGAATATTGCCGCTTCTTTCTTCTCCGCTGGTTGAGTTGATACAACTCCTTGACTACCTTGCTGAGGGTCGAGTACACCAGGCTCTGCAATTTATTAGCGCAATTCACGTAGAAAGTTTGAGAAAGAACATCATACCTGAATCGAGGACGTCTCCCATCTCTGCGTCTACGGATGGTTGAGTTGCTCCCCCCTTAAAATTTGATCTTTGGGTAAGTAGCTGTTGTGGAGCTTTTTTCTTACGTGGATCGAAAAGATCAGGCTTGACGCTTGGAGCTAGGTTGTCGAGGCTGTTCTTGGACATTTTGAAACTGTGTGTAGAATAGAATCAGTTAGCAAATTGTGCAGAACATTTGGGCGCCGAAGAGAGATTGGAAGAATTACACTTCGATCTTCAACTTGGAATATTTGTGTGTCTGTAAAGAAGATGAAAGCCGTAAAGGTTGAAAGGTTGAAAGTCTTTATGCTTGGTAACTTTCCTCTGTTGATGGAATTAATTAACAAAGCGCACGACGAATGATTTGTGACCGTTGATAGATTGAGAAACTTACGTATAACGGCGTTCTGTTGTTCAGTTTATGAAGTTTCTGAAGATTTAATAGTTTCAATAACTTGCAAAAAAATTATCTTGGTCTTCGTGTAAAGAGTTTCGATGAATATGAAAGTTTTGGTTGCGTTTCGTACGGTTGGAAGAGTGATGGGGTTGTTGAAGTGGTTGAAATTTCAAGATCCTTAAGTGTATATTTCCAATTTTGATTGTACGCGCTAGTGAGATTGTAGGTGAATTCTCACGGCTCACTGACGGTTCATCGCGGTATAATTAAAAAGGCTGTGAATAGAGAAATTGGCTCATTTAATTGACATCGTCGCATAGTGAATGTTTTTCAATGTAGGGCGCAGACAACCTCACTTCCATGACAACACTTGCAATTACGGCAGCCTTGACTCATTTCACTTTTGGAGAGGAAAACAAAAAGGACCTAGATCGCGAACTTCGGATGGCAGTGCATTCTATGTTTGTATTCATGATGTGATATTGCGAGATTAGACGAATATCTAGTAGGACACTCGCTTAATGTTCCAAGTTTGCTAGATCTTTTGACTCATAATTCTATACTACTAGAAACGATATCGAAGTCGAATAGGTACAATCTATTTGAATTAATTGCCAGTAGATTAATCGTAGGTAAATAATCTTTAGAAGATGTATAGGTATATATGACATCTAATAGCGTCAGAGCATTTAATAGTCCGTACTATAGTTCAATAATATAAGGATTTGAATGTCTAAAAGCAATTAGAAATTTGAAAATATTTTAACGTTCTGATTAAATTTAACATATCAGATGATACTATTATTCTAATTGGTTTAGGGACTTAATAGTCTTTATTATTGGATTATAGTTCAGACTATTAGATACTCTGATTAACGTCGACTTATCCGTTATATTTCGATTAGAAGTAGAGAGAGTCAGAATGAAACCGAAACTAATGTCTTTTCGTTTCGATTAAAGCTGGTCTTTGTTGGTGTGTTATGTCTTCGTATGTTATGTTAGTAGAAACCCCTTATATTGATGGCACTACCGCCTCAAATTTCTATAGACTCAAACAAATTTATGACACTTCATCACTGTACAGCTACAGCGATTCCGATGCCGAACAGAAGGCGGTACTGGTTTATCAATATTTGAGGGTGAATTTCTCTGGATGCGCGAGCACACCTCGGCAGTCAGCCGTTCTGAGGTCACAATTGCTTTTCGGAAAGATCATGACAATATTCAGGTGACTAATAAAGAGACTTTAATCTTCGAAAGAATCACATGCGACTGACTACCTCGGTATCTAGTGAATATCGATAAATGACTGCAAAATCCGAGCAAGTATTACTTTTTCTCGCCTTGTAATTTAAAGTTTATTGGTCTTTGAGTGGCGATCCGTAGTCTAAAACTTCTCATTCAGTTTCGAAATCACTCTAAGTATGGTGGTGCCTCTTATTCATAGCTATGGTTTCACCTTCGTCAAAAAATCTCTTCGGGAAAGATACCAGCGCTCTTCACCATTCTTCAGGACATACTTGAAATAGGTTTTTAGTGCTGTCAAAACAACGTCATAGCGACTATTCATGACATAACAGTCAATTTCATTATTAACTAGTATGCTTTGTACCCCGCTCTTCTAGAAATCAGATTCGGGTTCCCATTTTAATAACCGATGTTGTGATAGCATCCAATAACTTAATTCAATCCTTGGTATTGTACGGACCCGTGCGAATAATTTGATTATTATTGCTAGTACCAGCACCAGCACTAACACTAGCTTTCTCGAGCCGAGTATCATCAATTATTTTGACTTATTGATAAGCATACTTTCAATTCTGGGACCCGCGATCATGTAACCACCTGCCTGTCATCTATTGCAATCTGAAAGTAGGTGCATGAGCCTTGATTACATAGCCGGATAAAAGATTACAGAGATGCTGGCTCCATTTATAGATTGAATCTCCTTCCTCCAAAGCCCCAATCAGCTTCCCTACCTTCGAGCGTTCGTGCAAGTACCTACTTAGACTTGATAATAAATCCCACACTGAGAGCTATTAATGAACATCCGACACTTTATCTCAAGCAAGCAAAGAAATTCAAGCATACATTCAAAAAAGAATTGTTGACTTCGATAAATGTATCTCAACCTATAAACTTTCAATTAAAGTTCGACCTTATCATAAGAGCTTTTTTTTTTCCTGAGGGCACATCTTGATTAAGGGCCTATTATATTGATGGTACTATCGAATGCCTGGTTGCTGCTAGACATTGGGTCAAAATATTGAGCCAAAAACCATGAAACTAGAAGGATTCAAGCTGTCTATGACTCCAAAGAAGACACAATCAAGCTTGAGAACACCTCCTTAAACATTAAACTCGGGAGTTTGTTACTATAGTTAAATCACTCTAGAATTTTGTGTGTGGTCTAGCTTATCTTCTCCATATGGAAAATATCTATCTATATAGACCAATAGTACGAATTGTCACTCGCTAACAAGGCTTGAAGCTTGGTAGTCGTTGCCGCTACATCGAATACTAAGCTTCATCTTTAGACATACTAACTCCTACATCACGTTTTGACTAATGAGCATTGCATTATCAATTTGACTGGCATGACTCTCTTTCTGTTAAAATTCAAGATCACCTCTTCAAATTCGTGATTGAAGCCACGGTTCAGCTGTTTGTTTATATATTTCTCTCATTTGGTGGCCCTACAATACAAGTCTTTTACCGCACCACCAGATCCGTGACTCTGTTAAGACTTTTTTACCACTGTACAGTCCACTCTCACAATGACCTCGACATATAGTGGTCTCGCTAATTAATATACTGTCAGTCTCGCCACAATCAGTGCAGCCTAGTATCCCACACCATTAATTCCATTCCCGCGAAGGCATACCATAGCGACTAGCTATTCGTTTGGACGGTGGCTATGTTCTTAGTAGTTATCGATTCGTAGATAGCACATAGAAGCCTGCAGTTCTTTTCAAGCATCTAAATTGTCTATTTTATAAACACAATATCATCTTGTGGTTGATAAGATAGCGTGTTTGACAGCTGTTCTGCAGAATGGCTTGACAGCATACTCCTACATTCCCAACAACTCAATGTTCGACTCGAAGGTATTCTTTTACCTGGAAAGTTTACAAGTACTCAAGATTTCTTGGGAATGGCACGCAATCTGACTAGCAGTAAGGGGAAAGGAAGTTTGCCTTTACCAAAAGCCGGAGCTTTCTGGAGCTCATGAATGGATTTGGTGCCTAATGGAATGATATCGAACGGCCATCAAAACGTCAAGACAGGTTACATGTTAGGGTTGATTCTAGAATTTATTGCAAGTCAATTTTTACCTCCAGGATAAAACAGAAACCATCTATGAGTTCCCAGCAGGGAACAAGTTCAAAATTCCAGATGCTAGTTTCATTTCAACTGGCACCTTGGAAGTATTGTATGATCAACATGTGGAGTTTGCCAAAGCGATGACAGGGCTTCGAAGATCTAAAATGCACCACAAGATATTTTAGATGCGGTGACAATTCTAGGTTTCATGAAGGAAGCGGAAGATGCCTGGAAAAAGCAGTCAAATTCGTTGAACCCTAGGGTGTACATAGATGATGATCGTGATTGAGATAGGGCTGTAATGTCATACCAAATGAGACTTCCGACGGAGCAACATTGATCTTCTATGATTTTGTTTCTACTCTGTAACTTGAAGAGAATGGATAGCAGTCGGCATTCTTGGTTATGGTGTTATGGTGCTATTTTGATGTCCGATTACTGCTCAATGCACGAGCTCGTACTTTCTTCCGGGTGTATGTTTCGCCTCCACGACAGGGTAATGGTCATACGGATAGCTGTGGAGCATCGTTCCTGATAACTGATTTCAATTGTTACCTTGATTGATTGATTGATTGAGTATGCTATCCAAAGCCATGAACTATCATCATGAGGGCAAGCCCACAAACCCACATGGCAAGCTTCGCTCTAATGTAAATGAGTTCAAATATCCTTTACATTCAGTTTTAATTGTCGAGGGTGAACTATATCACAGGATCAGCCTCTTAAGAGAACACCCTCGCTTTGGTAGTTGTGGATTTGAATTAGAAAAAAGGCGCAGGTTGGAAGTAAGTTTTTTATATATGATGTTGAGTGACTTGAAGATAGTGTGGCTTGAGTGTGGCTTTAACGTGGTCACTGCCCCTGGAGCTACCTAGATAGACAGCTTCAATACCCAAAATTAAATTTAGCGCAAGGCTACAAATAAATAACAAGCGAGGTCAACTTTCCATCTCCATTTGTCTCGCCTTAGAGTATCTTCTAAAGCTATCTTCAATATCAACATGCCAAGTTCTACAAATATGGATGTCCCAACTAGGAAGCGTAAAGAACGCAATGGCGACTCTGCGAATGCCGGCACAAAAAGTGATGACGACGGTTCGATCAATGGAGCGCATTTGGAAACAGAACCCACACCGAAACGACAGAGGACGGTAGAACCTAGACCGGTGCAGATTGAGGATGAGGAGGATTTAAAAAATGGAATGGAAGATCTCGAAGTTGAGGATGAAGATTCGCAACTTATGGTCCCTCGAGAAAAGGCACCCATGGAAGGTTACGACGATCTCTACCTTGATACCATCAATCGCAATGTCTTAGACTTCGATTTCGAAAAGCTCTGCTCGATTTCCCTTTCAAATATCAACGTATACGCTTGTTTAGTATGCGGGAAATACTATCAGGGTCGAGGGACAAAGTCTCATGCCTATTTCCATGCTCTTGAGGTAGGGCATCACGTATTCATCAATATGCAAACACAAAAGGTCTACGTTCTACCAGAAGGATACGAGGTAAAAAATAAGAGTTTGGATGACATAAAGTTTGTATCGGATCCTACATACACAAAAGAGCAGGTTATGGCTATGGATCGTGAGGCCAAATCTTCTTGGACTTTATCTGGCAAAGAATATATACCAGGTTTTGTCGGTATGAACAACATCAAGGACAACGACTATTTCAATGTGGTAATACAAGCACTTTCTCATGTGCCGCCTCTTAGAAATTTCTTTTTATTGGAGGACTTTCACAACAAGGCGGAACTCATAAAACGAGTATCGATTTTATTCCGAAAGATATGGAATCCAAGAGCCTTCAAATCTCACGTCTCTCCGCACGAACTTCTCCAAGAGATATCCCTCAAATCAAACAAGAAGTTCAATCTGACTACCCAATCCGACCCTGTTGATTTCCTTTCCTGGTTCCTCAATAATCTACATCTCGCACTCGGGGGCTCCAAAACTAAACCTGGCTCTTCAATAATACAGAAGATATTCCAAGGAAAACTGAAAGTCGAATCTCAAGCTATTACCGCCAAAGCCGATGCTGGTGATCGATTACGATTCGAAGACGCAGATGTCAAAACTGATGTTAGTAGGTTTATGCTACTCACACTAGACTTACCTCCAGCACCATTATTTCAAGACGAATTAGAACGAAACATCATTCCTCAAATTCCTCTGACCAGTATCCTCGCAAAATACGATGGTCTAAAAGCGCAAGAGCATCTCAACATGCGCAAACGTTACCGATTACTTCATCCACTACCACCTTTTCTCCTCTTTCACATAAAACGATTCTCGCATAACAAGTTCGTTGATGAACGTAATCCTACAATTGTCACGTTCGACGCGCGCAATCTCGATATGTCACCATATATTGAACCCGACATGAAACATGCTAGACCTGGAGAACCAATATGGTACGATTTAGTTGCGAATATAGTACATGAAGCAGTCAGAGGGCGAGAAGATAGTGTAGAAGGAGAATCGGAAAAGAGGAGCTGGAAAGTGCAACTGAGAGATAAGGCGACGGGAGAGTGGAAGGTGGTGCAGGACCTATTTGTGGAAGGAGGGCAAAGAGAATTTTTGCATTTAGGAGAGAGTTACTTACAGGTTTGGGAGAAGCGAAGAGAGGTTGTTGGGAAAGGAAAGGGCAAGGCTAATTGATGGGGATTCAAAATGCCGTAATTTATACAATTAGGGTCCTCCTTCAACAAGACTTAGTTGGTGATTCAACTTCGGCTTTCTTCATTGGTAACCACTGCACTCCCTCGAAATCACTTGCAAAATTTGATCGCCCAGATATTCTTGGGCTATGACACGGACAAAGTGTACACATATCGGGTGATGAATAAGTGGGTCGAGAGGAGGTACCAGATGCAAGATGAAGGTGTACATAATATAGTCAAGAAATGATACCAGGAAATTCAACAATCATAAAGTTAGTGAAGACCCCAAATTTATTATAGATGGTCTCCACATCTTTCTCGCAAAATCTCTTATCTTGTATGGTTTTCTTGGGGTGTGTCCGCTCATGAAAGTCTCGTGCTTTACAATCATCCTCCGAATTCGTCGTATCTGCTTGTTGCGTGAGGGGTCCAGAGACACGTAGCTCATGGGTTGACATTGCTCGGTTGGGAAAAGGGGGAAACGGGTGGGGAAGAGGTGGGGGTATACCACCTGCAAGTATGTTCATATGCATGGAACACGACCATGAATACCAAAACTAACACAAAATACAATCACATGCATAAGATTTCAGCAAGATTCTCAAGAGCCAGAAGCTACCTCATTATTGAACTATGTATCTACCTCGATTTCATCCATACAAGTAAACGTAATCACAAATGAAGATATCATGCATCCAGCCCTTTATATGACAAAACTCCCCCGGGCCAATTGATCCTCAACTATACATCTGCAAAGCATATTATGCCTCCTTCCCGTTTTCATCCGCATGCCCATTAACACCATTAGTTATCTGTTTCCTCGAGACTTCAAATATGACTGCTCCATTTCTTCCCGCTGGTGCCTTTTGCCAATTACCTAAACGGTGGGCCTTTCCTACTGCTGCAATGATGCATACACCATCCTTTCCCCTATCACCGCGTTCGAAAACTGATATGTCATTTATGATGCCGCGGGCCTGTGCTTGGGATCCATATTTCTTGGTATTTGCACCATTCATAGTGGTATCAGCGATTCGACCAACGGGGCCCATGGACTCAAGGCTTTTTCTGTCGGCACTGACTCTCCAGGCTCGAACTACACCATCCCAGCTACCACTGAGTACGACATCGGAGTAGGGAATTGTGGTTAAAGCTGTAATCCAGCGGGGTGAGGGACGAGGTACGATTCTTTTGGAGGGGTCGGTTTCTGCGGATGCTTCTTCGGGTTTGATTGGCTCGTCTGCTCCGTGAGCTTGAGACAATGTGTAGATTGGCTTTTTCTTGTGAATGGTCCAAAGAGACAGTGATCCGTTGTCGCCTCCAGTAATGAACATATCCTCATCAACCATAGCTATACGGTCGATACTACCCTCAAGAGTACGGAGGTCATTAGGATTGTTCTTGTGACGAGACTTCTTCTCACCTCCACCGCCCCTGAAAACAAGTTGTGTTTCCTCCACCACTTTCCATAAACGGGCTGTACGATCACGAGCGCCTACTGATATGCAGCGTTCTTGGGCAAGAGAAGCAATATCCACAACTTCATCCTGATGACCGAACAAAGTTTCCACATATGCACCTTCATCCAAACTCCATATTTTGATCGTTCGATCCTTTGAACTGGAATATAATTGATTTGTTCCTCTTCTGAAAGCTAAACCTGTAATTGCGTCTCGATGTTGCGAAAAAACTCGAATAGGTCGAAGAGTCTCTGCATTCCAAACAATAATCTTTCGATCCACACCACCAGTTACAACGAATTTACCATCTTGTGAGGCAGCCACACTAATAATTGCGTCGGTATGTCCCATGAAGGATGTCACTTTCGACTTTCGTTGATCCCCTCGTACTGAGGCTACTAGGGTAGGCTTTTTCTTCGGCGGTGGTGAAGGTTTCTTGCTCTTCTTCTTGCCTTTCTTTTGCGGATATTGGTCCCTTGGTAAGTCCTGTATTTTCCATTTGACTAGCCACATATCCTTGGTCACAGTATAAACATATGGCGCACATGTAGCTACACCCGTAAATGAATGCGAATCCTTCTTAAAATGACAACTCGATGCTTCCCCGAATTCTAATTCGTCTGCCAATGTTTTGTATATTTTTCCTTTCGATTCCGCAACATCTTCTTCTAAACGTTCGGCGATCAAATCTCGATCAATGTCCTCGGCGTTGAACCCAACTTCATCATCTGCTACCTCCTCCCGGATATTTTGCAAATATCTTTCTGCTAATCTCAGCCTGCGCTCCGCCGCAGTTTCTTCCTCCCCCTCTCCCTCCAATTCATCATCCGAGGTGAGATCTGCAACGTCATCGTCCAATTGACCTCCTTCGCTCTCCGAGTCGCTTCCAGAAATCGATTCATCTCTTTCGGCTTTTTTCGCAGGTTTTGGCTGTTTTGCGGGAGCTTTCGATGAGGCAGCTAATCTTTTCTTGGGTACTTCTGGGGCATCATTTCGTTTCCTCTTCTTTTGGGAGTTGGGTATAGTGAAGAAAGAAGACATAATTGTGGTGGTTGTGAAAAGGAAAGGTCACGATAGAAAATACAGAAAAATGTTCGTCCTATCAAAATAATTTTTTGGGTAGAATTATTCTGCCGCAGAATTTCGAGACAGGGATTGAGTGGATCCAAAATGGAGTATGTAGCACGTGACATCTCCCGAGAATAAAGGTCATGGATTGATACATAAAAAGAATTGTAGATCATGTTCGTAGAGATGTCACATACTAGGTAGATGTAGATTCATAGATCATCTGGATCTATATCTTGCAAGAAAATTATGATCAAATTGAAAATTGATTAATCGGGATTTTATCCATTCTTACAATCAGAGGGGTGATAAAATGTTCAAGCTTGTGGCGCTAAGACATAAGTATGTTAGCGCCAGATTGAACGAGGCAGCGAGAGCTACACGCGTTGGAGCTCCAAAGTCTCAATAGTTAATACAATCTGAAGCTTCATCCTACAACCTAAATCACTATCAACATGTAAGTTTGAATGAACAAAATGTCCGTGGAAGACTGCGCTGACACGATCATTTTCCTAGGGAGGTCTTACTTGGAATAACTGGCAAGGACTTTACCATCATTGCGGCTTCAAAAGCTGCCATGAGAGGTGCAACCATTCTCAAAGCTTCAGATGACAAGACAAGAGCATTAAACCAACATACCTTGATGGCATTTTCCGGAGAGGCTGGAGATACAAGTAACTGTCCACTGTCTTCTGCAACAAAATAATATGCTAATATCAGCGCTTTACAGTTCAATTCGCAGAATACATTCAAGCCAACGCTCAACTTTACTCCATGCGCAATAACATTGATCTCTCCCCATCTGCAGTCGCTCACTTTGTCCGTGGTGAATTAGCACAATCTCTTCGCTCCCGCAAACCATACAATGTCAACCTTCTCCTCGGTGGTGTTGATCCTATTACCGATAAGCCCAGCCTATACTGGCTCGATTACCTAGCGTCACTTGCACCCCTTCCATATGCAGCTCACGGCTATGCACAATACTACTGCTTGTCTATTCTTGATAAACATCATCACCCAGATATTGATTTCGAACAAGGAATGAAGGTTTTGAGGATGTGTACAGATGAGTTGAAGAGGAGGTTGCCGATTGATTTCAAGGGAATGACTGTTAAAGTTATTACGAAGGAGGGAATTAAGGAGCTTGATTATGATGACAGTGCGAGAATTGACTGTCCTTAGAGGGTTGATCCGAGGATGATTTCTTATGAAGGGCCTTTTATGACACAGGAGATAAACTATGAATCAAGGTATGGGTGTATATTAGCGTGGCATCAAATGGCATAAACTGGCGATACCTATTTTGATGATTCGTTACTGGAAATGCATCGTGATTTGATCCGTCTAGAAGTTGTTGGTATATTTGAAATGACGCTCTGCTGGCCCTTCCGGGGGACCACTGCCGTGGTGGCTACCTTTGTTTATCTACGACATTTGCAAACGTTGTGTGGTTCAAGCCTACCAGTCTTCTTGCCGGGTATATGCAGGAATTATCTGAAACCTAAGGTTTATCGATGCCTACCCCCTTTCTCCATCGTCCGTATCTTGCTGCGTGCAACTAGTATTGATCTTGCATATGGCTTGGACAAAGATCAACCACGATAAGAGCGTAAAGTTCAACTTACACATTGCCTCCAACCTCACATGCCCTAGTAAGAAGATGCAGATTTCCAAAGACTTTTTTCTTGAAGTACAGTCTCAGGCGGGTTCCCCCTTTTATAGCCGAAACTTAGATGAAGGTCATATTCACAGATGTCTATCATTATTCTGGAAGTTGGAGATCGATCGACAGTCTAGACCATGCCTGCAACTTTAACATGGCGAGTGCTTCTTTTCACTTCACCAAAAAAGATCGGGGGGCAAGCATAGTGACTGGTACTGAGATGGGCATTATAGAATGCTGATTTGAATTTGGGCTAACAAGTGCAGTGGTTGTCTGGAAGAGGAAAGCAGATTTGAGACTGATAGGAGGACTCTTATACCATGATCTTACGAGTGCCATTTGCGGTTATATATATAAATACAGTACTGACTATCTAATCGGAGTTTACACCTGTAAAATACCTAAAAAAAACATATCTTGGTCCTTCTTCTATTATTGAACGTATCGACATAATTTTCTCGTGACAGTGTGTGGTAAAATTACATAGTAGTTGCAATACTCGCTCCAATGTTGGACTGAAACATAAATGATGAATGGGCGACGTCATTTGATACGAACCTACTCGCGTCAACATCAGACAGGGAGGGGAGGATACCAGTAGTCAGATGATTGAAATGAAGAAAGGTAGGAGAAATAGGTGATTTCTAGAAATAAGGTATCATAGGTATCTACCTAGTAGGCAACAACCAGATAAATATAATATATCAAGACTTACGAGTGTACAAACAATAGATTAGGAACAAAACAATGGAGCGAAGCGAAGAAGCCTCCACGGCAGTGGCCCAGCGGAGCGTCATCCAAACCAAATGAATAAGTGAAAATAATTGCTGTGGCTAAAACCTTGAGTACTACTAGGGCAGGTAATGAGTACCCGTGGACAGTCTGTATATGTAGAGTAGGTGTCTAGTAGATGTCGAGTGGGTAGCTGGAAATACCCAAGTACAATGTACAACAAACGTATGGATGTTGTTCATTTAGTAAGTATTACCCAGGTAGGTATATAAAAAGACTCTAGACTGCCAATTACCTATTACCTATCTAGGTAGGTAGGGTACCTGTATACCAGGTATTCCTTTTACTAGGTATAGGACGGAATACGATGGGGGCGGCGGGATGATATCAAACATTGGGTTTCTCTCATACCTCCAGCTACAGTACCTACTACCTAGATACCCAGTAGTCAAGGGACTTTTTTCCCAGATGGAACTTGAGAACTTTAAAATTCTTGATCTCTCATTGGTGCATCGTTACTAAAATTATCAATAAGGGTTTAGCTAAGGGTCCTCCCTCGCCACTTAACTCCATCGAGACTAGCCTCATTTTCTTTTTTTTGCCTCTCTTACCCAGTTACCACGATTTGAATACGCACTTGGTCAAAAATCGAAAATTCTACTAGGAGAGGAGTACTAAGCTGCTTCCACTAAAATTCTTCTCTTTTCCTTCAAACCTCTTCCTCTTCAAACACACAAAATAAAAATAAAATCTCTTCCTTCTTCAACCCCGATAACATCACACAACTTCTTCTTTTTTACCATCAATTTATTTCTTTTTTTCTTACTTTCGGTCTTTGAAGTTTCTTTCGAAGGCTATTAAGAAAACAAGTTAAAAAGAGTTTGACGATTGTCTCAACATTCACGTTTCCTTACTCTTCTTATTTATAAAAGACGAACGGAAGCAACAACTTCATCCAAACTTTCTTCTTTTTAATCGTTTCCATTGCGTTTCGGTTTCTTAGATTTCTGATTATCATCTCAACGGTCTTTTTACACGAGACGTTCAAAAGTTACCACAAAAGACGCTTCAAAGTCAAACCTAATTTGTTCGATAATACTACGGCCGAATTACGAAGACCCTTATCAATCGATACCCGATAACCTCACAACTTTTACACAACTTCGATCTTCCAGAATTTTACTCAACATGGCGGATCAACTCAACATGAATGGTCTCAACCTTAACGGTGGTGAACCTCGATCATATATCCCTCCCCACATGCGAGGCAAGATGGGTGGCCCTGCTCCAAGTGGCCCACCAGCAAACTTGAATGGTAGTGCTTGGGCCCCTCAAGGGTGAGTTATCCCAATCTTCATCAGATGCATTCGTAATGAAGGATGTGCTGACTTGTTTTCTCCTTTTAGTAACGGATACGCTAATGGTCCACGCCCAGCTGGAGGTGAATCTTGGGCTAATGCTCCCGATTTCACCCCACGTGGAAACGGTGCACCACGAGGTGGAAACAACTGGAACCCATCTGGTCCTCCATCCTTCAACAAGAACGCTTATGGAAACCCTGCAGCTGGTGCTGGCGGTCCTGGAGGTGCTGGTGGCGCTGGTGGTGGTGGTGGTGGTGGTCAAGCTCGTGGTGGCGGAGATGGACAATGGCGAGATGGAAAACACATTGCTGGACCTGCCAACGCTCGTTTAGAACGTGAACTCTTCGGTGTTGCCGATGATCCAACCAAGCAACAAACCGGTATCAACTTCGAAAAGTACGACGATATCCCAGTTGAAGCATCTGGTCAAGATGTCCCAGAACCAGTCCTCAAGTTCACCAACCCTCCTCTCGATGATCATCTCATCAAGAACATTGAGTTGGCACATTACAAAGTCCCAACCCCAGTTCAAAAATACTCTATCCCAATTGTTATGGGTGGACGTGATTTGATGGCTTGTGCTCAAACTGGTTCCGGAAAGACTGGTGGTTTCTTGTTCCCCATCTTGTCTCAAGCATTCCAAACTGGTCCATCTCCTGTTCCAGCTAATGCTGCAGGAAGCTTCGGACGCACTCGCAAGGCTTACCCAACTTCCTTGATCCTCGCTCCAACTCGTGAGCTTGTTTCCCAAATTTACGATGAATCCCGCAAATTCGCCTACAGATCCTGGGTTCGCCCTTGTGTCGTTTATGGTGGTGCCGATATTGGTTCTCAACTCCGCCAAATGGAACGTGGTTGTGATCTCCTCGTTGCTACTCCAGGTCGTCTTGTCGATTTGATTGAGCGTGGCCGCATTTCTCTTCAAAACATCAAGTACTTGGTTCTTGATGAAGCTGATCGTATGTTGGACATGGGTTTCGAACCACAAATTCGACGAATTGTTGAGGGTGAGGACATGCCAGGTGTTCAAAACCGTCAAACCCTCATGTTTTCAGCCACCTTCCCTCGCGATATCCAAATGCTTGCCCGTGATTTCTTGAAGGATTACGTTTTCTTGTCCGTTGGTCGTGTTGGTTCTACTTCTGAGAACATCACTCAAAAGGTCGAATACGTCGAGGACATTGATAAGCGTTCCGTTCTTTTGGACATTCTCCACACCCACGGTGCTGGTCTTACTCTCATCTTCGTTGAGACTAAGCGTATGGCCGATTCCTTGTCAGACTTCTTGATTAACCAAAACTTCCCCGCCACCTCTATTCACGGTGATCGTACTCAACGTGAGCGTGAACGTGCTCTTGAGATGTTTAGAAACGGTCGTTGCCCAATTCTTGTTGCTACTGCTGTCGCAGCCAGAGGTATGTTCTAAATTTTGCGGTCTTTCCCTCCAATCCTGATTCCCTCTCCACGCTTCCCCTTTCACACAATCTTCTTTCAAGAGATTTTATTTTTGAATAGTCAATGCTAACTTCATCTTTAAGGTTTGGATATTCCCAACGTGAAGCACGTAGTCAACTACGACCTTCCTACCGACATTGATGACTATGTTCACCGTATCGGTCGTACAGGTCGTGCTGGTAATACCGGTATCTCGACTGCATTCTTCAACCGTGGAAACCGTGGTGTCTGTCGCGATCTTATTGAGCTCTTGAAGGAAGCTAACCAAGAGATTCCATCCTTCCTCGAGAACATTGCTCGTGAAGGTGGTGGCTTTGGTGGTGGACGAGGAGGTCGATCTGGTGGTCGTGGACGTGGTGGTGGAGCCAACCGTGACTTCCGTAAATTTGGCGGAGGTGGCGGTGGTGGATTTAACGGAGGTGGTGGATTCGGTGGACCTCCAGCCTCTGGTGGATATGGTGGTGGTGGTGGTGGCTTCGGTGGCCCACCTGCTCCAGCTAGCTACGGCCCTCCTCCAGGACAATATAGTGGTGGTGGTGGTGGTGGTGGTTACGGTGGCGGCAATGGTGGAGGTTATGGCAATCCAGTAAGTTCAATTCCGCAATTATCCTTTGCAATCCTCAACACTCATTAAAACAATTACTGAAATTTGGTTCCTCAGTCTGCTGGTGGTGGTGGCCAAAGCTGGTGGTAAACCCCTGCACCAAACGCTTTTTGTTCCTTGCTCGATTTCGTATCTCGATTTCGGTATTCTAGATCTTGAACGGAGGCGTTTAGTGGATATTGATGGTCATTATACCTCTCATTGATATCACAAAAAAAACTTGCTTTTCTCTCTGTCGACTTTTCCTTACACCTCAGCTTTACATTTGCTTCTCAACGAATTATTCTGCGCCTTTTCTGTTTTCTGGTAGCAATACCCACGATTAAAGTCTTCTCTTGCATTCAGCGATAGAGTCGGGCTTTTACACGTGGTCTCGCTCGACCATTGATCGGCATACAATAGAACCTGTCTTTTGTTTATGACTGTCGCCTCGCATCGATACCCATTATAGAAAGGCAGTTAGACGGCTGACACGAGATGTCATCCATTTACTGCTTACCGGTCACGATGCTTTTTATTACCTGGATTAGGGGGCTATATAAGCTTTCATCTAGGGTTTCCAAGAAACGCATTACGATAGACATGTTCTCCAAAACCTTACTGGTCCTGCTTTCAGCATTTCCATGGATCATGAGTCCTCCACTATGGAAGATTTGCAAATATTTTCGTTTTCTTCTCTACATTGCATTTTGCTGCATTTCGCATTTCCAGATAGAAAAAAAAAGTGGGATTCATATTCTCGATATTTTCTTCTTCGTTGTCTTTTATTCATAAGACACATGGCAAGGGAGGATACCATTTGAGAGCTTGAATTGAAGGCTTTCCTCTTACTTTTTCATTTTTCACATCATCTACGAGTGGGCGTCTTTTACGATCAAATCGATATACGACAGTGGCACAACATAGAATAGGCATTTCTCTTCTTAAAAAAGATTTAAGGGAAGAGTTGGTGCTTGTTCTCTATAACGCTGATGGCATTCGGAAGTGCTCCTGTCCATTCAGGCTGAGACTGAGACCCAAAAAGTTGGCAGGTACGGCAGAAAGAAGTCTGCTTCATATGATTGATGGAGGAAAAAAGAAATATGGAATGCGATGGATGATTAATTACTTTGAATGAATATGAAAAGTCTTTCCACAACCAATGCTCTGTCTTACGTGATACTACCGGTGTAATTTGACATGTCTATAATTGCCTCTTTGCCTCTCCCTCCACCTAGTCTTTTTGTTCTTGCTTCCCGCCTGTCTTCTTGCTCTGCCTATATCTCCCTGACTTGGTCTTTGTATCCTTACCATGTCCTTATTTCCCTGCCCCGCCTTTGTACGTTCTGATCGTTTGTTTTTCCCCTATTATTATCTCTACGGATGTTATCTCCCTGACTTGTCTTCCTACCCTATACTGCCTTTTTTCCTCCCTAAAAAGGACATTATCTCGCCCTGTCTTCACTGAATGCATCACGCAATTTCAAACCCTCAAATGAGTTCAACACCTCAATTACTTTCAATACCTCAATTACTTTCAATACCTCAATTGATTTCAATATCTCAAATGATTTCCACACTTCAAATGGTTTCCACACTTCAAATGGTTTCCACACTTCAAATGGTTTCCACACTTCAAATGGTTTCCACACTTCAATTGGTTTCCACACTTCAATTGGTTTCCACACTTCAATTGGTTTCCATACCTCAAATGATGACAATGCTTCAAAGTCCCAGATGCTTTCAATTCCTCATGTGATTTCAATATTTCCAACTATTTCAACTTCCTCAAGGGTTTCAATGTATGACAAGATTTCGATGTTTCCAATGATTTTGATATCTGTAAAGGTTCCAATACTCCAAGCAGGTTCGATTCCAATGGTTTCAATGGCCTAAACGACTTGAATGGTCCAAGTGGTTGCATTGATCCATATGGAAAGACGCCTGCGTGTATCTGGCTAAAATATCGTAATATCCATCTTGCAACTTAAGAAGTGCTTAACAACAAAAAATAAAACAAGTCAATGGTGGGTACATTCTAACGTTTGGTTCATAGTCAAGTGATGACTTGTTACTTGTTCATGGCGCTTTATACTCATTCACATCCCGCTGTATGCCACTTTGATATCCCGTCAATTGAAGAAAATAAATTTACTTAAAGAGCGTGAGAAATAAAAGATCCGATCCAAGATTTGTCCAGCATATATCATTTCCTTCCCTTTTGTCTTCCCTCGTAAATCAACCGCTTTCGCTCAATCTGACTTCAAAACAACGGGATACCTCTTTCAACAATCCTTCTCAAATCCTTCAAATGCTTTCCTTTGTCCGTCGCTGCATCACCATAAACTGAGGTGGATGCTCTAGGAGAGGTCGCTGTGCTTGTTGTCTCAACAGAGCAGGCAAAAACGCCACTTTCCACGTTAATGATAGTAGAAGTACAAAGACCAGTTGCTGCGACGCCACTAATGAAACCAGCATTGCATGATTTACCGAGGTCGGTCTTTGCACAGATTTGAACGAGGCTTGCTCTACTTCTAGTGGTGGTTGGAGCGGCCATCGCAAGAGTGAGGAGATTGATGAGGGTAAGGATCGAGAATTGCATCGTGTATTTCGGTGATCTCGTGGTAAATTCTGAATGTATAGATAGGTATGAAGAAACCTTTCGGAAACAGTAAAAAAATTGCCTGGGAATGTCAGTAAACACCCATGAAAGTAAACAGGGAATGAAATCTTCTTACACTGCAAATATAATATGAGAACTAGAATAGAACTTAAGGTTCGTAGAATGTAAAGGAATGAATCGTGAGGTTCTTGCCGCCAAACGCTAAGTAAATAACTTGTAGAGAAACGGAGAATGAAACAACTTTATAATGCTGAGTGCCGGATGTTCGAAAGAACCTCGATATGTAGTGCCTTATCATCTCAAATAAACATATTCTGCTACCTACCGAGTTGAAGCTTTCTCCGGAAAATCCATACCTACCAAGGTGGTTTTTGCCGTGTCGCTAACCCCTGCGGCTTACTTCCATCCAGGCTTTAGCACTCTTTTCAATCACCCCCACGATATTTTGTCCAATTGTAATTCAAGCACATGTATGGTTTGTATGCAGGATAATCTTGAAGGTCCAAGGGGAAATTATGACCAGTAAAATCGCTAGACGCAGTGACCTGAGGTATGTGGTCCGAAATAATTTTCGGACGACATATATACATGAAACAATAAAAGAACGGCAAAATCGCACCGATAAGAACATGACTTTATCCAGAACCCCAGACTCCAATGGATACCCATGATTTGATAAGTACATGTTTGTTAAGTTTCGTCCCTGACAGATCTTCAGATTGCGCCAGATTGTGGAGATGTTTGGACCTACTGAGTGTGTATTTTGTGGTAGTAGTGAGCTTAGCAATTTTTACCGAGGAACTTCACATGTTACACGACTGACCAACACCACAGCTCGAAAGCCCCCAACGGACCTCCATGAAAACTTGTTATCGATTCATCTAGATCAACAAGCATAGCTCCAGGTTTGTCAGGATAAATAATCTCCACAATACGGCAATTTAGATTAACGCGCGTCATATTTAAGAGTGTGGGACATTGATACTTCATTAGATGACCATACCTGCAGCCCGATTCCGGATTTTGTGTATCTAGGTGGCCCATTAGGAGCCAAGAAAGGCTCATCAAGTTAATAAGGTTGATGGTGCTTGGGTTTTGAATTCAGTGAAATGCAGTGTCAATTTTGTGTTTGCATGTAATAAGCGTGGTGCTTTTTCGTTATATGGTTACATCTACCAATGCTAACTGTTCCTATCTAATCTTCAACGATTCATCTTCATTAGCGTATCAATGACGTTTCGGATGATCTCTGTCGAGGAATAGAAATATGAATCAGGCCGATGATGTAGAAGAGACTGCAGGTAGGAGCCTTTTCCCGCAAGATCAGGCAATGAAAATGCTTTGTCCCCTCGCTTCATTAAGCGAGTAGGAGACCTGTAGACATGTTGCCCAAAAACAGATAGAGAGAGGATACTCAACGATGCCGCAAACGCCTTTGAAAGCAAGACAGACATGGGATGCGGTTACAAGTGTTCTTTGTATACAGCGTCTTATCTTATTGGGATTCGACCAACGAAATGATTTTTGCCAGAAGATTAGACAAACATCATTCCGAACCAGAGTTTCCGATAGTCCGGGCTTAAGTCAAACAATCAAAGGCTCTCAATATTTGAAGGCAGTGTCTTATTCACAATGGAGTTGGTATCTCAAGTCATTGAGAGCTTATAGTGTAATGCAACCTGAAGTCCCACAACAGATCACACACCTAAGAATCCTTTCTATTCAAGACCATTATTTTCGCAGACATCGATTGAACTTTCACTAGTAATAGCTGTTGACACAATTTATTGATTTTACTTTAGTTCGTGTCTCAATCACTATCTATAGAACACATGGCCGTGTTTGTGTAGATAACGATGAATCGCATATGACAATGTTAGAATATGTTCAAATATGCAAATGGCAATGGTAAGAACTATCCGTTTGATATTCCATTTCTTATTAGATTACAGGTAAGTAGGGAATTTCGGCCTATATTTCCGCATTGATGTTCCTTGACTTCATTGGGCTTTCGCGTGCTTAACCTTCCTCAAACTTTCGTAATATTCCTCTTCAATGATCAGGAATACCGAGCGCGCCAGGAAACGCAACTCACGACCTACCAGGCAAAGCTTGGGGAGCATATGTGGGTCCGAACCTGAGTTGCTACCGCTGCGCCAACTCACTTCATCCTCTCGAAGGAATGTGTCTGTTCTAGATATATAAAGGACAGTCCTCTTCTTTAATGTCACCGTCGCTTTATTGGCGAAAAAGTGGGACTGGCTGAGTGGCGAGTCGATAAATCTCAAAAGTCAATCTTTATTCACAATGCAAATCTGGTGTACTTGACTTGTCATGGTATTCCATTTGATCTTAACGTATATCTTTAAAGCTTCTAAAGAAGCCCTTCTCAACTCTTCAAAAAGGTCAACGCGCCTGCAACCAAAGCTTGCACACCAGTCTTGAGTGTTGGCTGTATTACCGGCGCGAATAATGGACTATGATTGATTGGTACATCTTCCATCCTTCCCGCTTCCTTAGCTTTCCTAATGACTTCAGGATCTGTACCACCAAAGAGCCAATAACAGGAAGGGACACCTTTTCCACCTTCTTTGTTCGGTGCCTCTGTTGCCAAGGTCCCAAAATCTTCCGATCCGCCTAAAGGTGCGCAATTCTGATTGTGATTTTCCCCAAACACGTCATCGAAAGTATCTGATAGTTTTTGTGTGATATCATCATTATTGACCAAGAAGGGGAAGCTGCTCGTCGATTCAAATAGGGGTTCCTTCGTAGCATTTGAAGCATCGCATTCTGCTTTTACGATTCTTCTGATCGATTTCAAAACCTTTTCTCTTGTCTCGGGATTGAAATTCCTCACGTTAATCTTCAACACAGCTTCATCTGCAATGATATTCTCCGTCATCCCCGCAACAACGCTTCCTACTGTAACAACAGCCGAATCCTGAGGGTTTACTTCTCTGCTTATGATTCCTTGTAATCGTACCACAATATTAGCGGCCATAAACACCGGATCTATCGTCATATGTGGCTGTGATGCATGTCCACCCTTCCCATAAACTGTCACTCGGAAACTATCTGCAGCAGATCCAGAGATTCCTGTCCGCGTTCCCACTTTTCCGGCTGCCAGTGGCATTACATGCTGTCCTAATACCACATCCGGAATAGGACACGCGTGTCTTGCAGGATCATACAATCCATCTTCTATCATAGCTTTCGCTCCTGCACCTCGCTCCTCATTTGGTTGGAACAATATCACCAATGTGCCTTTCCAAATGGACTTTGCTTTTGATAATGTTTCTGCAGCAGCTAGCATACATGCGATATGCATATCATGTCCACAGGCGTACATTACATCCTTTTCGATGCCATCTGCACCATCAACTTCTCTTTTAGTGCTAGCGTATGGTAGACCAGTCAATTCCTTGACGGGCAATGCATCAATATCTGCACGAAGGAGAACAGTAGGTCCAGGAGAGTTCTTCAGAATTCCAATGAGGCCAGTACCTCCGATACTTGTGCGGACTTCAAAATTGGGGAGCTTTCGGAGTTCTTTTGCAGCAGTCTCTGAAGCTAGGTGCTCCTGGAGTGACAGCCCGGGATTTTGATGAAGGCTTTTGTAGACTGATTCGTAATAGCTCAAGTCAGGAATATACTCCTGGAGAAGCGCTGGGATACTCATGCTTGCTGTTTGTCTCATCAAGCTACCAGCAACAGTTAACGATAATTGATGAAAATAATAAACCCAAAGTCTGTATCGATATGGAAAATTGAGGTCTTATCACCAATGTACAGTCTTGATATATTGACAAGTCGAATGAAGAGAACCGATTGATAAGCACCATTATACACAGTGATGGCACGTGATAGACTGGATTGAAGAGACCCTAAGCTTGCCCACATTTTCCCATCTTCGTCCAACGTTCCCCCGCTATATGCGGGGCAGGCGGCCTTATTGAGTTCAGAACAACATCTCCAGATAACAAATGAAGCTCAAGACAATAAAATTATCTTCTTAGATTTCAGATATACTCACGACACAAAATGGCCGATAATGACTTGGCCGATCGACTAGCCCTTATCACGGGTGCATCTGGAGGGTAAGAAGCACCATTTTTGACCTCAAAAATTATGAATAACAAGAAGATAGAATAGGATCAGCATGTGCTCGTGCATTTGCAGCTGAAGGTGTTCATCTCGCACTCACATATTCTACTTCCAAAGATGCGATTGATAAACTCCTAGATGAATTACGTCAAACATCATCAGGGAAGGATCTTCGAATCTCTATCCATCAAGTGGACATGGGTTCCCCAGAACAAATCTCGGGTCTCTTTGATGAGATCAAACGTGATCATGGGGGTCGCACAGTAGATATCTTAATATCAAATGCTGGGTATGGAAAGAGAATTGTAGATATATCAGACATCCCGTTAGAGGAATTTGACTATACCCTTAACATCAATTTGAGAGCCTCGTTCTTATTAGTTAAAGGCGTAGTGGAAGGGATGAAGGCACAAAAGTGGGGGAGAATTATCTTTATATCGAGTATAGCTGCTTATGGGGCTGGGCTCAATGGTTGCCGTATGATACATACCTTCCATTTCTTTCCTTGAGTTTTTGACTGATGTGCACTTAGATTACGCTGCATCGAAAGGTGGTCTCACGTCTATGATGAAGAACTTATCACTTCACCTTGCCGAGTACAAAATTACAGTCAATGATGTGGCACCGGCGATGATTGGCAACACAGGGATGATTCCAAACGCCGATGTTGCTCCTGGTTTACTTGATGCAATTCCACTACATCGATTGGGCACTCCAGAAGAATGCTCGAATGCAGTTATGATGTTTGCAAGGACTGGATACGCTACTGGTCAGAGCTTGTTGCTTGCAGGGGGGTTAAATCATAAGTAGACGGCCTTTGGCATTATGTTCAAAAGCTCGTTGCAATCTTATCATAAGAGGGTACATATATGGGTAGGGTTCCATTAATAATGCTACTGTCAGGTAGCTAGATTGAGTTTGCTGGGACCATCACAGAATGATAGCGAGAATGATCCCCTTACAATGTGGAAGCGAACATTGGAAATTCACATTTCAGTATCTACGAAAACATTGTATAAAATGTGAATCACCTGAGTCGTAAGTCTTGAGTCTTCAAGGAACTTCTTGTATCCGATTGTCCACTTTCGGTCTAGAATTTAGGGAGTATCATGAAGCATTCAAGTCCATGGAAATTTGAAATCATTATATTCTTGAATATTTAATATAGAAAAGCAAAAAGGCAAGACGAAAAGAGGGTATCATCTCACATCCCACATCCCACAACGAAAAAGGCCATCAAAAGTACCACCTCGACATCGCATGCCCTATTATTGAAAGAAATCCCATCCCCATCAACTTCCTAAACGTATTTTCCCCATACAATGCATAATCATACAATACAAGTGATGCTCCATTCCGAAAACAAAGACAGATGGGACATATAAATGCAAAGGTGCTTAGGCACCAGGTACTTTGACATCCGTTCTACCACTCCTGTGCCAAACTGCCAATAATGCACCACAATGTCCGCATTTATGTTCAACATCCTTGAGACCAGAGATAAGGTAGGGTATACATCCTAGACAGGTGACTGCGCAGCAAAGAAGCGCGATGAGACTGATAGAGGGTTAGTATATATTATACATTGCCTTTGAAGAGGCGAAAGGGATAACTTACTTTGTAGTCGTTCCACTGTGACTTTCAACAATTGTCACCTCTCTTACACCGCAAACAGGACAGTCTACAGGAGTAGGGCCGGTTTGAAGTGCACGGATAGGCATAGCAGTGGCATAGCGATTCTTTCCTTGGTTGATATTTGCTTGGGGTGGAGGTTGCGCTGGATAATAATCTTGAGGAGAGTATTGACCTTGAGGAGGTGGAGCTTGATATTGAGGGGGGTATTGACCTTGAGGAGGGTATTGAACTTGAGGAGGTGGAGCTTGACCTTGAGGGGGGTATTGACCTTGAGGAGGTGGAGCTTGATATTGACTCTTCTCATTTGTGAAGCCCTCTTGCTGAGGTGGGATTTGTTGTGATGCCATTGTGTTTTGATCAGGGCCGACAACTTCAATACCTTGATAAGCGTCTGGATGGCTGTTTTGTTGAGCTTGATGTGGTTGTTGTTGAATATTTGAAGTAGATGTGTTGGTGATACCAGTTAATTGTGGAGAAACGGAGGTGAGGTTATGATTGGTTGAATCTGTGATTTGAGGAGATGTAAGAGGAGAAACTCCTTCATGATAGGCAGGTGGAGGTGGATTATTATATTCGGCCATTGTCAGACGTTATTTCGTGAATTGATTTGACAATCTGAAAGAGGCTTTGACAAAGGGCTGTGGAAGCGCGGAATGTATGAAGTGTGATGTAAGATGTATGGTGTCGTTTCTTTTCTTTTCTTTTCAGCTAAGACTCATCAAATGTCTTGATCTTGTGGAATGTGCAAAGACTTGGGATTCCAAATTTTCGCCGAGATTTCCGGATCTTGTTTGAGAATGACTGTGGATTGGAGATTGAAGCTTCGTGAAGCTTGATTGCACGTAGATGAAATGTTTAATGAAATATCCGGGCGTGGTTCCGATTGTATTGCTGGATGCTACTAGGTGTTCGCATCAATGGGATCTCAAAGAGAAGATAGTTTGGATTGTAAATTGTAGGGAGAGTGAAGGATGAAATGAAAGAATGAAAAGACGTTAGCATTACATGCCTCCCAGCTCCCTAGCACGTGCCTAGCTACCCACTGAGCCACTCTGCCACTCGGTTCTGTGGTAAGTTGTTACCTAGACTAGACCTTTCAAGGTTAGACCAACAGAAGGAGTTGAATGTTGCCGCAGCTGAACGGTTCAAGTGGCACAGGCCGGAATAAAGCTCACGCTAATGCAATGAATTCTGTCCAAAATGGATATATACCGAGGATAGTGCAGGATTGTGAGGATATTTACGAGATTTACATCGAGATTACATGGAAATTGTAAAATGTCTCCACTATTTTGAGTTGAGCTAATCAAATCACTCTATTGGAAATTAAAAAGGAGGATGGAAATGGAAATGGATCAACCCTGGATCGGCCCTGGATCATCCTTGGGCTCAACAACCGAAACTGAAGAATCGAGGTGGCTCATGTGGCTCATTTTGGCACGTGCTGGGGCTGAGTCCAGCTTGATGATCCATGGATCCTGAAAGTCTACTCTGTCCAACGGGAAGAAGGGCCAACACTTCCAACTCTTCCAAAATGATCCCTTCTGCAGTCTTCAATGAAATCGTCCCACAGTTCCCGAGCTCGCCACTACGAATGATCTCCTTCATTCAGACCTCTTCAAAACTCTGGTATTTTAACTCTCTTGTGATAGCAATCCATGAAGATGTTTCTCGCAAATTCGTCCTCTAATCATACACACCATAAAGGATAGTGTGGGTATGGCATTGCATAAGCCGGATATGTTTGAATTGGGCTTGGACATTGTGAAGCGTAATCATACATGAACGCTTCATTATGTTCGTACTCGATTTGTTCTTGTTCTTGTTCTGGTTGCTGGCAGGTTTCAAAGTAAGCATTTTGTCGAACTTGATGATTGGAAGCAACAGTATTGCTACTATCACCCAATCGCATGTCATTAGACAGCTTATATGTAACTTACAATGGGACAATCCACGTGAGCCAAGCTTGTTTGTTTTCTTGGTCGAGATATACTGAATTCTCCACATCGTCTATGACTGACAATCTTCTTGTGGTTTCTTTGCCATCTCTTGAACCTCAAACAGATGTAAACGCTGGTACTCGATTCATTGCATCCCGTGCAGCGAACTTCTTGCTCTACGCACATCCTGATATAGCGAGTGATTCCAGAATGGCGATTTCAAAAAGGCTTCAATGATACTGGGAATTTGATCGAATGACTTCGTTGAATCGTTCGGGAGCAATTGCTACATTTGCGGAGTACCCGTCAGGAATTTATGATCCGCATAGTAGGAATCGTTCATATTTCAAAAGTTAAGTTTGAAATCTGAGAGACAGACTACTTGTATTTAACCCCAGAGCTACCTGACAAACGTCCCATTTCATCTGGAAAAAACACATAAGATTTACACACGTATCTCTCATGAACCAAGTGGTCCGTTTCTACTCGAGCGCAACAACGCACAAAAGAAAACAAGACATCCTAATGGCGGTTCGCACCCCACCCTTATTTTTATCGGCTAAATCATCATACAAATTATTCACCACATGTCTGATCACTGCTTACTACTCATGTAACCACAATAAATGATTTCGAATAAGCTTCATCCTCCCACCACCTCTTAACTAACATCTATACAATGCACTGGTCCACGAGAAAGACGAGGCAAATGATTGCTTCTTCCCAGTGGTGGGCGAATCCATGCAGCGAGAACACTGTGTATTCGGCATAGTTTAGCCGGATCAAATTATTCAAAATTTCGGGACAGGTTGACAGATTTGATGCAAGCTGTCAATGATTGATGCATAGTCCACAAAAATGTTTCTTGCTCTGATGATGGTTCTGCGTTGGGTATGAGCGAGTGCCCCGGCAATTAGAATTCTCCTCGCATTGGTATCTTTCGCGGTCACATACGTTCATGATTCTACTCTTGTCTAACAAAGTAGAATCCGCGAATTCACATGTGGTTTGTGTGCTCTCACAGAGTACTCCATCGATTCCAAATTGTGTTACTGGAAGATCACAAAATTATTGCCAGTACTGCAGCGCGTCTGAAAGACCCGGTGCAAGTGCTTCCCATAGTTCGGATTGCAGTTTGATTAAATTCTGGTTTCAAAGTTTTCGATTGTTGGATCTGGACTATTGAACACACTGCAAGTGTTCATTGAACACTTTTCGCCCGTGCAACCATCTCACCAACTATCGATTGGAACCAGAGCAACCCGTACAATACTTGGATCGATTTACTTGAGCACCATTGTGACAGGCGTTCGTATATTTACGCCCCTCTTCTCTCCTCTGCTCCACCCTTTCTGATGGAATCGAGTGAAGTACATATGTGAATGGAACAAAGCACAGGACAGATATATACGCGAGGAGGCACGTAGGAGCCGGGAGCCATATAGCCGAATACAAAAACGATTCTCGAATTTGTGAATGGTCGTATCAGGAGTGCGAGCCAGGTAACGGCGTAGGCGGGGAAGATTGGATCCTGAAGCCTGGGGGGGGGGGGGGAATGTCTAAATTTTGGAGAGTAAGAGTAGTTGGTCTTAATGAATTAATGTTACAGGACAATGCGTGACCTTGGAAGATGGAGCTTTCTATGGCCCTTACTTTCTTCATCTCCTTCCGCGCCCAAGTTCATTCACGAGTACTTGAAGTGATTGTGATAAGCCTCTACAGTAATTCGATACTTTTTTCTTTCGTCATAGCGAATGGGATGGCCATTTAAAGACAGCTTTCCATACTACTGCTCAAATACTCTGCAACTATCTGGAAGTCTGACATCTGTTTGTGCCTGTATACAATCCGACACACAATACATCATTCATTCATACGCATCACGAACTCGCACCACCCTGGAAATTTGCAAAGAAACCGAAGTCATCTGTCTTTCTTGCTCTTCAACCATTACGGTAATCGATACCTGTTCTCTTTACATAGTGAAATCAGCAGGCGAGCACGGCAGCTCACATCGAAATTGCCAAAGGTTCAAGCCCAATGTTGAGAATGCAGAATATGTGCAGAAGACAGATAAAGAGTTTCACGTGTGCGAAGATCGACGAGCGGGATCTGCATTTCCATTTTCCTTCTTGGGAATGAGATCAGAAGGCAAGTAGAAATGGGAAAGGGAGGGGTGGCCCGGATGGGGAAAGGGCTCAGATGAGTGGAAAGGGGAGAAATGGTCGGAAAGGCCAAGACACTAGAAGCTAGATATTTCTGGAGATAGAAAGGTATAATGAAGTGGAACAGGGGTGTATTAGAAACGGGTAGATCTTAGGACGGCGAAGTAGACTAGGCATATAGGGAAGAGGGGAAAGAGCTCAAAGCTCCAGAGAGACTGGTTTGGTCAGATTGTCTTTGTTTTTCTACTTAGACCATGGACCCTTGAGGAATGTACATACACTATGCTTTTATGTAACATTATGAATGTGAAATCTATAGCAATATTGAGATTGTGTTTGGCACACATTGTTTTAGAACCCTTATACATGGGAGTGGAAGCGGAATGGGAGCGCAGGCACAAAGAGGAAATCCCTCATGTTTCCCCCCACCCCGTATCGAGGGGCTCATCATCTAATCCTCTACCTACGAAGACGTAAAACGCGATACTTTCGATCCCCCAGATAGAATCAGACGTTGAAAACACCTAAGGGTATTATTCACCGTGGGGTCTGATCTCGTAACGAAAATAAAGTAACCGGTTTAAAGGCGCAATTCGTGTCAGTATTGCACGGGGTGAGGAAACATTGAACATTTCAAAATCAGTACAATAACAATTGTAAGAAACACTCAAGATATATTCATGGTGATAGATATCTGCAACCTGGCTGAGTTGGATGGTGGAGGATTGATGAGATCAAGTCTCATCTATTGGTAACAATCTATTTCTATTTTCAATTGATTAGGAATACAATTAAATCTATGGTTAAACTTCCAAGTTGAATCACTGCTGACATACCCCATATAAAAATGTTTTGACCACATTGACGTAGAGCCGCAAATTGGGGCCTGGTTCGTTCGTTCTTGAGCCTGGGATTTTGGTTTTAGCCAGATCATATATCTTATCATATCGTATCGTATCGTATCATTCCATCATTCTATGATTCTATGATTCTTTGATTCTCTGACCCTTCTTCCTCTTCTTCTGCTTCTCTTTCTCTCCCTCCAAGACAAAACTCAATTGCCTTTGTTTCCGTTATTCGTATTGTCTTGTCTCGTCTCATTGTGATTTTGATATTCCTGTCGAGCTCACATGCCTTCTTCCATAACTAAGCATCGGTGATGCCACTGCGATGGCCACGAGGTTGGCTGGGCTTCCCTCCCAGTAATCAGTCAACATTTATCTTCAGCCCAAGATGGTTCCTATTACTTCTTCTGGCAATATGGCTTCCTCTAAGCAATGCAATGACACCTGCGCGCATTGCAGAGTTACGAAAAGAGACGGTCGAAATGTTTTATCATGGATTTGACAATTACATGGAACTCGCATTCCCGGAAGATGAGGTTCGATCACTGCTAAAGGTTCAATGTATCTATAGCTAATCTTACTTCTTAGCTAAGACCAGTATCCTGTACACCACTCACTCGAGACGCTCAAAACCCTCGACATCTTGAATTGAACGATGTACTCGGAAATTATTCTCTTACTTTGATTGACAGTCTATCGACTCTTGCAATTTTGGCATCTGCCCCTTCAGATGAAGAAGAAACCGGCGCAACAGCTCTCCAAGAATTCCAAAATGGTGTCGCTTCTCTAGTATTACAATATGGTGATGGCACAAGCGGACCATCCGGAAAAGGTCTACGTGCTCGAGGTTTTGACTTGGACAGTAAAGTACAAATATTTGAGACAGTAATCAGAGGTGTCGGTGGGCTACTCAGCGCTCATGAGTTTGCCGCTGGAATTCTACCAATTAATGGATACAAACCACAATCTAGCAAGACCTCGGGAAAGACTTCGAAAACACATCAACCTGCGATTCTGTGGCCGAATGGGTTCAAATATGACGGACAACTTCTGCGCCTAGCTCTAGATTTGGCTGAACGTCTACTACCAGCTTTCTATACCGCGACCGGTATGCCATACCCAAGGGTCAATTTGCGACACGGTATACCATTTTATGTGAATTCCCCTCTACATGAGGGATCTGGGCTTGGCGACTATGTGCAAGAGGACACTCCTGAAATTACCGAAACATGTAGCGCAGGAGCGGGTAGCTTGGTTTTGGAGTTTACTACTTTGAGTCGTCTTACCGGAGATCCAAGATTTGAGCAATTGGCGAAGCGAGCCTTCTGGGCGGTTTGGAATAGGCGGAGTAATATTGGGCTCATTGGAGCAGGAATCGATGCAGAGAATGGCCAGTGGATTGGCTCATACGCCGGCATAGGTGCGGGTACAGACAGCTTTTTCGAATACGCATTCAAAACACACATTCTACTTTCCGGACAGAGCACTCCCAATATAACGACGCATAGACAACAACAGCATGAATCATGGTTGGATCCAAATACAATATACAATGAATTGAGTGCCGAGGAGAATTCTCCAGAAGCTTTTCTCGCAGTATGGCACGAAGCCCATGCAGCAATCAGGAGGCATTTATATAGTCCTACTCACCATCCGCATTACGTCAATGTTCATCTTGTCACCGGCTCTCCGCAGGCCTTCTGGATCGATAGTCTTGGAGCTTATTATCCCGGTTTATTGACTCTGGCGGGAGAGGTTGAGGAAGCCATTGAAACTAGTCTATTGTACACCGCTTTATGGACGAGATATGCAGCCCTTCCTGAAAGATGGTCAGTACGCGATGGGCATGTAGAAGGTGGACTTGGTTGGTGGCCTGGTCGCCCTGAGTTCATTGAATCGAATTACCATCTTTACAGAGCGACAAAAGATCCTTGGTATCTTCATGTCGGAGAAATGGTTCTGGAAGATATTAAACGCAGATGTTGGGCAACATGTGGTTGGTCAGGTCTACAAGATGTGCGCACTGGAGAAAAGAGCGATCGTATGGAAAGTTTCTTCCTTGGAGAAACAGCCAAATATCTCTATCTGCTTTTTGATCCAGATCATCCAATGAACGATCTTGATGCCGCTTATGTCTTTACGACTGAGGGACACCCCCTCATGCTTCCTCGAGAAAAGTCGAAGCCTCCCGTTACACCTCGTACGCCGGTAACAACTAAAGCAGTTCAGCCAGCGTATAGGGCGTCTCTCCGGGATACTTGCCCTATACCCCCTCCACCAGTACCTTTTACTGTCTCCAGTACAGCTGCCAGAACGGATGTATTTCATGCTTCTAGTTTGATAGGTTTACATATGATACCAAATCATCGTGCTACAATGGATGGTGAAAATATCAAGGTCAACAATCATACATACTTCCCGTGGACTTTACCAATCTCAATGATCCCAAGTAATGGTACTTGCGATCGTCTTCCGATAACCACAACTTTCACAATTGAGTTTCCTAACAATAATCCTTTGAGCACTCAAAACGCCAAAAATGGTTTCAATATCATCTTTAATATCCCAACAAGTCTTGACCGTACAAGTGATGGTAGTATATTGGTCAAGAGTTTGTCTGGTTTGAAGATGGGCATGATACATGAAAGTCAATCACATTCTTCTGGAATCAATCAAAAACTCTCCGGATCTTGGAGAGTGGGTAGTATTGCCAATATACCGTTAGGACGAGATGAGCAAATATTGATACCCCGAGATGTGATTGGAGATCTTACAGATCCTTCATTCTCACGTATAAAAAACCCAGTTATGCTTGACATAGTCATACAACTTGAACACGTTCATGATCACAATCAAAATATGTCGGAAAGTGTCGAGGAATTGTTCGAAGAAGAACCAATATACGAAGATACCCCGGCTTTAGCATTGGAAGAATCGATTAGTAGTGCAGGATTAGCAGAGTACAGAACTTTGCTAAGTTCTCTCCTTCAGCAAGTGACATCTGCCCTTCGCGATCCGGCTGCTACTCTACTTCCACAACCCCAGATCGCTCCGACGTATACTTACGCAACTCTCCCGGCTGTTTTACCAACTGGTAAAGGTGCACATCTCTTGATTAATGCACCGGAGGCTCCCGATCCTATGACCGCCAAGACTTCATCTGCCACTCTTTCCTTCGGAAGTATTTTCTTCGCAGGTGAAGCATGTAATGGAAAACTCCCCGATGAAGCAGTCAAACAGCATCATGTTATAGTGATGAAACGTGGCGGCTGTACTTTCTCCGAGAAGCTGGCGAACATTCCCAGCTATACGCCCACATCTAAAGGTCTTAAATTGGTCATTATGGTTTCAGACGACAAGGACGATGTGGATGTGGACGAGGAGGATACGGAGGATGAAGGAGCCTCTCGGAGAGGAGAGCAAAACCTCATCAGACCATTATTAGACAAACCACAAATAACCCCGAGCGGCCTTCTGAGACATCATCAAATTAGTATGGTAATGATCGGAGGAGGTGATGAAGCTATCCAGGCTTTAAAACGGGCCAAAAGTGTTGGCATCCGTCGAAGATACCATGTGGAAAGTCAAGGACTAATGGTTAGCAATATTTTTGTAGTTTGATTTCACATAGGAATAACAGTAAA
The DNA here is from genome assembly GCA_004786245.1 of Botrytis hyacinthi. NCBI lineage: Eukaryota > Fungi > Ascomycota > Leotiomycetes > Helotiales > Sclerotiniaceae > Botrytis > Botrytis hyacinthi. The sequence continues at coordinate 71,307 of PQXK01000122.1, read as the reverse complement.
TATATGATGTATATGATCAAGAGCATCGTGGAAATCTGGCGTTAGGATATCTCATTGGGTTGGGTTGGTGCGCTGAAAAATGAAGAATACCACTTCTTGTAACGATTGGGGTACCTTTGTTTCATAACTTGGTATGTTGTAGATATCGACGATGCTTGATTTTGCATATAAACGCAACTACATATACATTTCGTGCTTTTGCACCGGTACCAGACTTTTCAATAGTTCAGAATGCAGTCCAACAATCAGAAGCTTCGAAACTATAGAGATACATAGTACTCATATATAACAAAAGCATCATCTAATTTCGAATTCGTCTATTTGAAAATCTTCGCTACGCTATCAAAATGAGCATCCGTTTGAGACCAAAACCCATCTATGCAAAGGTCACTCCCAAGAGGAAATATGAGAGATCCCCAAAGTAAAAACTCCGTACGCTATGCCGTTTCTCACAACCCTTAAACTCCAAACATTTTAGTCATCTCCCAACGCTTTAAAGTTCATCGAAATTTGGTCTCACAATTGTCCATTTTCTAGGAGTGACTGGAAGTCCAATATAATATTCCCAAAATCGTGAGATCTCGAGTACTAAAATCTCCCATCTATAAGTATATGTAAGCATTTGTATCAAAGAATGAAAAGAATAATAGCGGGAAACATACAAAGTGACAGGAGATCTAAACCATCCCCAAAAAACATATTTGGTAATGTTCCACGTCAATCTTAATTCTTTCCAGAACAGTTCTGAGACGGTAGGATCTCTTTCCTTCAACTTCACCTCCTCATCATATTCTGCAAAATCTTTTGCTATTGGATCCTCATGGACTTCGTCAGGAATAACATGGTGTGGTTTTGTCACACGATCTGTTACCTTGATGGCCTCTTCAGACTCATTCTCCTCTGCTTCTACCAAAGTTCGGAACTCATTGATAGCGCGAAGAGAATGGGAAATACGACTCAAAGTATTGAACAACGCGACAAGTTCAGTTCGTTTCAATATTGGGACGTCCAAAGAACTATTATCGGTTTCGAATAAAACTTTGAGCGCTGCTCCGTAACCTGCGGTCTGGACTTTACCCCAGAGTCGACACTTATCACAACCTACACAATCCATGATTCGACTGATGTTTCTGAATCGATTGCGGAAATCTTCTTTCAAACTTGGACCTTCTCCATTAACAAACATCAAGCTTTCATCGAAAATTCGAGTCTCCTTTGATGCTTTTGACATTAGAGTTTGCACCTTGGATTGGGTAAGTTGATCTTGAGCAGGATCTCCAGAGCAGAAGGTGTAATCCTTAAGCGAAGGGCCAAGTTTTGTGACTGCTCGTAGAACAAGAGCGTAATTGAAGTAAAGATTCGAAACACGTTCCGGAAAGCCATGTAGGCGATCTTTGTAACATTCAACGTTCATGCCCCATTCACCAGTAGTTTGATTCAAATACTCGTAACAGAGATGTGTGCTGATGGAAGTGTGCATGCCAGAAATGACTCTATAGAAGACACGCTTCTCCAAACACTCATCTTCCGATTCAAGGCCAGTCTCTGCTACGAATGGAAGATTTGGGGAATGCTCTCGTTGTTCTTCCAGTATGTGTTGACGGCCATGTTGTTTAAGAACAGACTTGAGTTCATTTGCCGCGGGTTCTCTCAGAGACAATGTAGAGTGACCAAGGGATTCCGAATGTGGGAAGGATGCTTTGGAAAAGCAATTCTCTCGATAAATGGCATCCCAAACTTGTTTTGCACCCTCACCAGCATAACCGGTAAACCTCTCCGGGTTGTCTACCAAACTCACATAATCTCCTTTTGATCCTGCGCCTTCATCATCCGGTACACAATAATCTCTCTCGTCACATTCGTCATCGTATTCTACTACACAACTCTCTCCCACATCCTCGCCGAGCTTTCCTTGCAGTGGTTTCTTTGGACGCTCTTGTTGTACTTTCTTGCCCGGATGGCCGGCTTTTGGCCCCTCGAGTTTTCCCAATTCCTCTGCCCTCCATACTAGTGGTATATCTTCTTCATTGTCCAATGTATTTACGGCGCAGGCAATATTGCCACACATGCCATTCTCATCGTTCCAAAATGGACATTCCTTACCGAATAAGTTCAGACGGTAATAGGCAAAGAAATCGGTGGTTCGTGTGAGGTCGTCTAAGGAAGGTGATATTTCTCGGTTCAGGTCATCCAGGGTAGCATATGTCGTACATGCATCCGAAACGATAGCTTTTGGGGAGATCTGAGTAATGGCATTAGAAACATATGCCTGGTAAAAGAAAAGTAAAGCATACCGCGCAAACATCTGGACTTTGAATAGTTCTTGATTTAGATGAAGAATCAGAAGCTTCTACATGAGGAGTACAAGTACTCAAGAGAGTAAATAAACCCAAGTAGAATGCTCGAGCGGCGGTCTTCATGATGAGACTGACACTTGGCCTTTTGTTTGATATATTAGATGAATGTCATTCAGGCACAGGTAAAAAGCTTCGGAGTTTCCGAAGTAGGACGTTGAATTATCCAGAGATATGACAGGGTGGGAATATGAAGAGGTTGATGTATTGAGAACCTATTTTGTCGATTTCTTGTAACTATGAAAGGAAGGTCAAGATAAAAATAGTTTCTATAAGATGGAAGAACAATGACAACCTTTCCGAGTAGATTCCTCTAGATAGTAAATTGAAGACACCTTTCCATAAACAAATGTGATGTAAAAGAGGGAAACTGTTGTTCTTTTTTATTTTAACTTTGATATTCAATTAAATACACATAATCCCTCACTAGTTAGGTATATAAACATATATATATATTGATTTGAAAGCATATGATGGTGTTTCGAGTATTTTTACAATCTGTCCATTTTAAAGGAGCCGGAGTGGCTCGAGAGTGATTCGTTATCATTCAATTCATCCATCTATCTATCGGATCTTCAGCCCGAAGATCAAACAGTGCCACTTAAAAAAGCCATGGAATATGTAAGGTTAATGGAACATCTAATGGAATATCCAACCGAAGATTCAACGGCCCGGATCATGGTGTTGATGGCATAAATAGCCATTGATAAATAGAATTGGCTTCTACAATGTCTTGTACTAGATCTACATTCGAAGGGGTTGCTATTCATCCTACTATTTCTTCTTCTATCGCTCCCATTTTAGATGTTCACATAACTGTCACATAACTGTCACACAATCACATTATATGGAAAACGCCCATGTAGATATGATTTATTGTTTTTTTGGTAAACCCTTGCCTTCTAATGAGAGTGCAATAACCTGAGAACCGTCACCTCCATTGTGCCCCCGCAATCATCCTCCCGCTTTGCATGTACTTATGCTGAACCTGCCACCATACATCATCGGATCCTCAGTGTTGGTTTCTTTTCTACTTTTCTACACTCCCTAAATCCATTGCAACCAGCCCTAAAAAGCCTTGCTATCTGTAACTTCCCAAGATGAACTAGGACTAGTATATAGCAGTGGAGATGATGTTAATTAATCCTGATCTAATACATCAAACGAATAATTGAAAACCATAAAGTGTAAGTCGTATAAGTTAGGAGAGACATCAGACGTAACATCGTCAAAGCATATGTCCTCCTGTGTAAGGTGTTATGCTGAATCAAGAGACTCGTGGAGATCGAGTTTGATAAAATGCAGCATATTTACTGTTGTTGAGTGGGTGGTTGATAATTAATTGATCTCCTAAACAAATTCATTAGCGTTTGATAAAGGTTCAGGGGGATGTGTTGGTAACGCACTTGAAGAGCAGAATATGTGGTTCTGGCTCATGTACCTCATAATGTTCCCAACCAAGACTCTATTTTCACCCGATCAGTTCCATTTCTTTTGAAGTTCAACTTTTCTCTACATACCTGTGTTATTCCCAATGCTCTCCATTCTTCCTCCCACAATAGCTTCAAGGTACCAGTTTGGGGATCATGGTATTCCTTTGGGATAACTTTCAGCATAGCTTTTGGTAGTTGAACATGTCGGTACTCGTATTGATCGTCGGAGTATCTGTAAGAAAGGATTAGTGTTTGCGCGATGGAAGGATTGGGACCCAAGGTTTGCGCCATAGCTTGTACTGACCTTGCGGAATAATGAATTGCATCAATAAATTCATCTAAACGCTCCTTCTCGGCCTCGGAAAGTGGTCTCGCGTACTTGTTTCTTCTGGTATAGTCTATTTCGGCCATTGTGCTCTGAGTTCTATTCTATTCTTGTAGTCGCGATTGATGAATATTGTCAAACGTAGAGGTGGGGCAACAACGCGACAGAGAGGATTTTGAAGGTTGAATCGACAGACTCGGAGGTTGGATGATTGTTCTGTGGTATATGAGGACTTGTCTTATCGAGACCGATGACGATTATATGATTGGCGCCGGCGCAAATGTATATGGTATTCGATGTAGGAAGGCGTCGAGGGGTTGATTGGCTTTAGATTGCGCTTCTTTTGCGGTGAAGAAAACTATATGCGAAAAGGCAAAGGGAAGTAATGGAAAAACTGATTGAAAAACTGTAATTGATCGAAGACAAAAGGATTCCTCAAGCAAATCGTAGTGACTGCAAATAACTTGTGTATTTGTGTATTGTATGTGACGTGTTGTGAAATTGAGTTGATTGATTTAAGTTGCGAAAGGGTTTATTTTGTTATTGGGATATCTGAAGTGGACTCGGGAGGGGGGTGATGGTGTAAACAAATAGAAAAGGTCTTAGTAAAAAGTTCAGTGACTTTTTAGTTGTTTGTGTAAAGTGGAGTCCAGCCTTGTTGAAAGGTTGAAGTACAGCCTTGTGAGGTACAGCCTTGTGAGGTGCAGCCTTGTTCCATTCATTACATATATCCCAATCAAACCACCACGGCAGGTAGCATGGCATGACCAGACTTTCCATTGCAGCCTTAGGCATCTCAATCCTTCTCTCGAACCGTCATGTGATACAACCCTCCAATTCCAATTCATTGCCAGTATTCTGAATGTTTTATCGCTTCAGTGGATGTTGGAAACTGTTGATCGATTGAGTTGAGTTGAGAATGCAAATTGCAACTTTCCTTAACACAAATCTCTCCAACATTGACATCCAAAGAAAATTCTCTGAAATTCCAGTTTTGCATGATACTCATCCAATACTCACTCATTGATCATTATCGTATCTTCATCCTTGTTGCGTTGTAAATCGGAGCAACCAAATCAAAAGATCATTACCCCTGCATATCTCCCCATCAGTACTTCGAAGTTTGTAAAGCTTCAGAACGCGCATATTCGGCTTTGACGCGTCCGCATTCTTCATTGGAATTTCGCATCAATTCGCAGATTTGATTCAAGTACATCTGCGAAAAAGTACACGAGGAGTCATACGAAACCGTACCGTACGATACAATACAATACGACACGGCACAATACGATAATAAGATGGATCCAAAGAGAAAGGTTAATGGTGATGGTACTGCGGATCAAGATGATGCGGATCGCGCTGCGAAGAGGAGAAAGCTTCCCATTGTAAGTTTGCGCCCAATTCGTTGTTGGGATTGTTGCAATTCGATGTAAGAAAGAAGATTCAAAAGTTTGGGTGCATTGCTCGTGGGGTTTAAATAACTACCAGCTCTTTCTCCATTGGCGGCCAGGTGAGCCGGCGCACAACCACTTCTTCTTATACTTTCTGTCAATCATTCTTCATAAATACATACCATGAATGCGAAAATGACGAGAGAACGAGACTGACAATGCATAGAATGGTGATCTAAGCCAAGGTCAGACACCAGAAACAACAACTTATTATGGATTGATACTTTTGAATCAACTGAGGACGGGTCTGGATAAACAGTACGTTAAGCTCTCTCCAATGATTTCTTTTCGCGATAGATCTGCTATCTCACCAATCTTTGGTATGCGATGGAGGGGTCGTCGTGTACGCACATTTGATTACCACCACGATTGTCACCTCTATTGCTCTAAATTCACAATTAATTTATCTCTTTCAATCCTCAGTATAACCCACTAACAGCTTTATCTTTTTATAGGGGACGACCTTTCGCGACCAATTTCCTCACCCTCCCCGATAGAAAAGAATTCGCCGCCTATTATGCCGTTACGAAGATGCCAATCGCCTTTGACACTATTCAAGAAAAATTGGATAATTTCGCCTTTGCTACTTTATCTGAACTTGAGAGTTTCTTCAAGCGTTTGGTAAAAAACGCAAAGGATTACAATGAACGAGAATCTATAATCCATCGCGACGCTGAACGGATACGAAAGGCAGTAGTCAAATTTATGACGGACAATAATCCAGAATATAAGACCAATCCGGGAATGAAACTAGAGCCTACGCCTATTGAGGTTCTCGAGCCAATCGAATATAATCCGGGTTCTAAACCTGCTGGGTCTATACCAGCACATCCTAAGCATGTTGAGCCCACGCCTGTACCGATTGTGCAAGATGATAGTGATATAGATGCGGAAGGAGAGCCGGAAGATTTCGAGGCGGAAGAAATAAAGATTGAGCCACAACCAGTCATAAAACGAAGAGGTCGACCCCCAAAGAATCCCTTGGCACCACGTAAGAGTACTACTCCCGCTGTGTCCGACTCACAATATGCTGGTATCAGCTTTGCCGGACTTAGTTTCCAACAAGCGCAGGAGAAGATTTTAGCAGATGTTCTCTCACATAAAGAAGACCCATCGTAAGTTAAACAAATTGCATTATTAACCTACGCTAACACCCAAATCAGCGATGAGTTCTTTGAGTTTGAACCGTTTGTTACATTACCACCACGTAGTCTGAAGGACTATTATCAAGTGATTCCAAACCCACACTGCTTGAAGGATTTGCAGAAGCGTGTTAAAGGAACTTTTGGGGGAAAGCATGCCACAGGTGTTAGCGATTTTAAGTCATGGGCTGCACTTGAAGAAGATGCAAGTTTGATATGGAAGAATGCATATCACTACAATGAAGACGGAAGTGAAATCTTCAATCTAGCTAGAGATCTTGAGGTACGTAACCGCCTTCTCATTTGCAGCTTATTTATTAACATTTGTTAGATCTTTTTCAAGAAGACTTTGGAAGAAGCCAAGAAAGTTGTGCCCGAGCCCGTGATTCCAAAGATAAAAATTAATGTTAAAGCTCCCGAACCTACTCCCAAGATCACTTTGAGAGTCGGAGTTGCAAGGGCAGCGGACTCACCGGCCCCATTAACTAGTGGTTCCAACGGAACTATGGCTTCCACAGCCTCTTCCAACAGCGAAACCCGTAGAAACCCATTTGGTGGTTCCCACTCAGTTGCGACGCCTGCTCCAAGACTAGATCAATTAGAAAGAGCTAGGAGTATGTCAAACTCTGCAGCATCTCCAACCCTTTCTAAAAGTGTACTTGTAAAAGGCGAGGAAGCTTTACGCAATTCGCCTGCGCCAATTCAATCCACTCCAAGGCCCATCAATCAAAGCGGCTCGACACCAACACCGGCACCAAGTAATATGCTTCCACCAGATACACCCAATGCATCTAATCAAAACTCATATAATCAAGGTGGCTATGCACAATCATTCAATCACCAGCCCGCAAATCTTGGGTTTGATTCCAAATTCCGGGCACCAGGGAAAAGTGAGTATAATATTTTATTGTGTACTCAGCTATAGTGCTAACAAAACTTAGATGCTTCTCATGCTATGATCACAAATCTGAGTATCGCAACTCATCCGCGTCTTAATGTTTCTCGTCATTTCCATATGGATTTACCCCCATCCGCAACATTGGCGCAACAATCTATCACGATCAACCTCCCTTCAACGCATTATTATCTTCAAATCAAACCAACAATCGCTCAAGCTTTACTCGAGCGTCAATATAAGATCTTTGTTACGTCTGGAGTAACTAGATTGCATGCTATACCACTCATACCAAATCATGGAGTCGATCCCCGACAACCTCTTTTTGAAGCTCGGCTTGTTCCTGGTGTTAACAAGATTGAAGTTGAATTGATTGCAGCCCTTCCTAAGGGTACAGTAAAGCCTGCTGGTGGGCCTGAAGTTGAGATAGAAAAGGTCACAGTGTTTGCTAATTTGATGAGAAATTGATGAGAGGATTGTTTTGTAATCCAAGGCTATGAGACTAACCTACAATAGCAATGGTAGGCGTTATTCTGGCATTTTGATTTTCTGAGTCTAAGATTAAATGTTAGGGGGCGTCTAAGAGGCCTATCGCAATTTTGTGGTTTGGCATATGGTGAGGTTCGGCATTGTACAAGTAATTTATGTATCATAAGGAAACGGGGATGGTCTATGATATGATAATAGAGCTGTGTTAGATATCCAGTTCTGGAGTTCGAGAAAGGAGAAGAGGTACATGTCCTTGGCGCGCGCCATATAAGTACTTCCAATATTCAGTAGAAATATGAACAGCGAAGAAGCCCAGTTTCCCAATTGTTAAGCCTTAGTTTGCAATATTTCACGTGAATATATCCAAGCTATCAGGTACATGGTAGTCGGCCTTCGATGACTTGGCCAACTAGCTCCAGTTTGTTCGCCGGAGGACCAAGCATGAATTTGGTTACCGAAGTATTGTACATGAAGTAGGTTATTATTCTATCATTCAGCTGGTCGTATGCAACTTTCATCAAATTCAAGCCCGTTGACACTTCTACCCCAGGTTAATTCCTAGAGCCTTCTTTCCATCGACCGTGCTTAGTGTTTCTGATATCCGGACTGCAGTTGGATCTCAGTTTCCAACGTCTAAAAGGATCAGAATCTTTCAAAGTTTGAAGTTGTCAATGTGAATAGCAGGACCCCTAATTGGCGAAGCGATAGTCAAGCGAGAGGGGGGGTGAAGACCAAGAAATATGTATCGGATTGTAGACCCATTTGCAGTTGCTATAGTGATCGATCGTAGGAACTTTAGCACTCTTTTACTTTCAGAAACTTCCCGTCTTTGGGTATTAAATCTTGATTGCACGTTTTTAGATTTCATGATTCCGTTGATCTGAAAGGATTGAGGACGCGAGGTGGACACACGGTTTGCTTCGGTCGATCGAGATATTATGTTACTCTGATGAATTGTGCAATCGATACTCACTGGAGTTGCCTGTCAATGAGTATAAGTCTTCTTTATTGCATATTGCATTTCCACAGATTCGTAATATAGGTCTTATAAAATTAAAAGAATTTCATACTATATAAACGTCTAAATAGAGTAACAAATCTAAATGAACTTACAAATGCAGATTGCTCTCTTCTCAGCTGCAGGTTCATATACATGGTTCCAAAACCCTAGCCCTAAAGTGTTACTAGGGGGGCGGAATGGTTATGGAGATCATCCAAGGAGATGTTGATCGATTGAATCCCAAAGAAAAGCAACTCAAATTCGAAAATGAGATGTAAGATGTTCAAGCAATCAGATGTTATACTACTTAGTATCTACCTGCGATTGTTTGCAAGATTCCTCTCTCTGCTCCTCCGTTATCACCCCGCTATCGCTATCGGCAAAGAGTGAATTTTTATAGGCAGGTCAACCATGAGATTTCAACCATTCAGAAATTCTGAAGTTGATTGATGGTTCCACATTGTACAATTGAACATCAAGCATTGGGCACGGTAAATATGATAATGGAGTCAAGGGACCTGAGTGATTCCTATAATAGCTTAGTAAAAAGCAAATGCCTAGGTAATAATGAAAAGCTAGCAATTTTTTGCTTGTCGTGAAAATTTCTATTGATAAAATCACGTGTAGAGTGGGAGCGAGGCGAAAGGGCACGGACGAAGAAATTAGCTCAATGAAAAATCCCACTGGATTTTGGTAAATTTATCTTCTCCCTCCCCGCGATCAAATTTCAAATTTCTTCTTTTTTTCCCTCCTTCCATACCGTCTTCTTTGAAGTTTTTTATTACCATAAATTCTTCTTCTACCCCAATACATTCTTCAAGATGGCCGACGAAGTTTACGAGGGTGCCATTGGTATCGATCTTGGTAAGATAAGATTTTTTTCCTAATTTTGAAGATTGTGGATGAGGGGCATAATTCTCTTTGTCAAAATCTTCAAAAATCTCGCAATTATTCTTCAATATCAATAACGAATACTAATCATCTACGACGCGCAGGAACCACATACTCTTGTGTTGCCGTTTACGAGGGAACCAATGTTGAGATCAGTACGTACTCCTCTTCTCCCGGAAAATCGATTTCGCAAATCGGGCTTCGACAACCGAGATTCTATACTGATTGATATCACCAGTTGCCAACGAGCAAGGTAGCTTTACCACCCCATCTTTCGTTTCCTTCACCGACAAGGAGCGTTTGATCGGTGAGTCTGCTAAGAACAATGCCGCCATGAACCCAAAGAACACCATCTTTGATATCAAGTCAGTATCTCGACTTTCGCGACGATAACAAGGTATTAATGGATATATAGGCGTTTGATCGGAAGAAGATTCGATGATCCCCACACCACAAAGGTATTTACTCGATTCTATTTGATCAAGATTCTCGAAACTCGAAATATGTTGGATTTTGGAACGAAAATTCTTCATTTTCTCCCGGATGTCTTGTATCAAAAAGCAGTCACTAACATATCCTCTAGGATATTCAATCATGGCCTTTCACCGTTGTTGACAAGGACGGATCCCCATTCGTTCAAGTTGAGTATCTTGGAGAGGAGAAGACCTTCTCCCCACAAGAGATCTCATCTATGGTTTTGACCAAGGCAAGTTTTTCACACCCCACTCCTCGGTAGCGAGTTTGCTAACGATACTTGAATTACAGATGAAGGAAATTGCCGAAGTTAAGTTGGGCAAGAAGGTCGAGAAGGCCGTCATCACTGTTCCAGCTTACTTCAACGACAACCAACGTCAAGCTACTAAGGATGCTGGTGCCATCGCTGGTCTTAACGTTCTCCGTATCATCAACGAGCCTACCGCTGCTGCCATCGCTTACGGTCTCGGTGCTGGAAAGTCCAACAAGGAGCGTAACGTTCTCATCTACGATCTCGGTGGTGGAACTTTCGATGTTTCCCTCCTTAACATCCAAGGTGGTGTCTTCACTGTCAAGGCTACTGCCGGTGACACCCATTTGGGAGGTCAAGATTTCGATACCAACCTCCTTGATCACTTCAAGAAGGAGTTCACCAGAAAGACCAAGAAGGACTTGTCTAACGACCCCCGTGCTCTCCGTCGTCTCAGAACTGCTTGCGAACGTGCTAAGAGAACCCTCTCCAACGGTGCCTCCACCAACGTTGAGATTGACTCCTTGTTCGATGGTGAGGACTTCAATGCCCAAATCACCCGTGCTAGATTCGAGGACCTTAACGCCAAGGCTTTCTCCGGTACTTTGGACCCTGTTGGACAAGTTCTTAAGGATGCCAACATTGATAAGAGCAAGGTTGACGAGATCGTTCTTGTCGGTGGTTCTACCCGTATTCCAAAGATCCAAAAGCTCTTGAGTGAGTTCTTTGACAACAAGAAGTTGGAGAAGAGCATCAACCCTGATGAGGCTGTTGCCTACGGTGCTGCTGTCCAAGCTGGTATCCTTTCCGGAAAGGCTACCTCTGCTGAGACTGCTGACCTCCTCCTTTTGGATGTCGTCCCACTTTCCCTCGGTGTTGCCATGGAGGGTAACATCTTCGCCCCTGTCGTTACCAGAGGTCAAACTGTCCCAGTATGTAAAACCTTCACAAATCCTCTCAAAAACATTACTGACTCATGAATTCTAGACTATCAAGAAGAGAACTTTCACCACTGTAAGTTTTACTTTCTCTGTGCATACTTCTGATTCTTCAGCGCCGGTTCAGTATTTGGCCTGGTTTGATTGTTCAACCTTGTCCGATTGTTCAACCTTCTCTGATTATCTGAGCTTCCTTGATTATTTCACCTCGTCTGAATATTCGAATCTGTTTGAATATCTGAGTTGGTTTGAACATTCGAATCGGTTCGAGCATTTGGCCTGGGCTGAATATCTGTCTTCGTCCGAATGTCTGAGACCTTAATAATGTCCCACGTGATTTTAACATTTCACGTGACTCAAACATCTCACCTGTCTTGGACATTTGACTTCACACATCAACCCCCTTCGTACTTCTTGTATGTTTTAAAACTTATTAGACACATGCTAACTTTCTTGTAGGTTAGTGACAATCAACAGACCGTTCAATTCCCCGTTTTCCAAGGAGAGAGAGTCAACTGCGAAGACAACACCTCCCTCGGAGAATTCACCCTCGCCCCTATCCCACCAATGAAGGCAGGTGACGCAGTTCTCGAAGTTGTCTTCGAAGTTGATGTCAACGGTATCTTGAAGGTCACCGCCACCGAGAAGACTTCCGGACGTAGCGCCAACATCACAATCGCCAACTCCGTCGGTAAACTCTCTTCCTCCGAGATCGAGAAGATGGTTGCAGATGCTGCTGAGTTCAAGAGCAGTGATGATGCTTTCAGCAAGAGATTCGAGTCCAAGCAACAACTTGAGTCATACATTTCAAGAGTTGAGGAGATCATCTCCGACCCAACTATGTCCATCAAGTTCAAGCGTGGTAACAAGGAGAAGATTGAGTCTGCTTTGAGCGATGCTATGGCTCAACTCGAGATCGAAGACTCCACTTCTGATGACTTGAAGAAGAAGGAGCTCGCTTTGAAGAGAGCTGTCACCAAGGCCATGTCTACTCGTTAAAGTGTGATTCGAGTTATTGGGTGGTGGAGAGGAATGTGGAGGAAGTTATTGATGCATATGAGTTCATGACACGGATGCAATGGACTGGACCCTCTGGTCACAGGCTCATATTGGGTTTATAAAAAGTCACTTATCCGTTATTTGCATGGTCGTCTGGCTATTTTACGGTTCTGATATTTCTTTGATGTTTGTCTACAGGCATAAAAAGATTGTCCGTAGACCAAGGGGTGTTAATAAGCAAAAAAATATCAAATTGATCACGTTAAAAACTTTATATATGTTCCAATTATGTGCTCTATTGTGTTGATGTTGCTAAAGCAAACCTGGGAAAGGTCATGACGAGGAAAGTGTTCCAACTCAATACTAGAATGTCTGTCTTGAATTGAGACAATGCAAGCGCTTCGAATGTGGTCTACATTACAAGGAGGTAGAGGGATAAATTCAAATCTCATGTTGATGGTGTATCACTGCTTTATATTTAAAGATACTGCAACGTCTGTATTACATTAATATAATGAGGATTGCGGTAGCATAATCTAGAGTACAAGAAATATGAATCATAGGAATACACGGTTTTAAGCAAATAAGACTGCTAATGCATTCCAAACCCCAAATTCAAGAATGGAAAAAGCGGCATCAACGTCCCATCAATATGCTTCTTCAAGTATTCAACAGCATGGTTTTCTTATGTCTCAATGAACCAGGTATGCTCTAACTCATTTGACTTCTGATCAAGCTACCAGCTCACATCCGTCGCTTGTTGTCTTCTCCAAAGTCCTTCCGTCGCCCAGGCCACAGGGCTTCTACACCCCCATAATCTCGCATCTTCTAAAGTAGCATCCTCAAGAATGTCATTTAAAGCAGGCCATATTTCAAACATAGTGCTCCAGGTGAATGATAACTGACTGGGTGCCGGTAACGAGAATTTTCAATCCAACAATTGGAGGCACCTTCTGTTACGTATACCTCGAGAATTCGGAGTTTTCCTTTGTGGACACAGTCGGATACTGTTTAGAATAGAATATCAAGTTCGGACCATTAAAATATGGTGATCTCTAATGAGCAAATGGAATATAGGACATGTGAGAAAGGTGGAGAGAGGATTCGCAAATGACGAGGTCGAGGGTTCAATTTGAGGTATGTGGGGTGCATGACGAAGGAGAAGGAATGAAATATATAGTATAGGCGATGAACTTCAAAGGGAACATATCAATCAGCTAAGAGGGGAGAAAGTGGAGGTTGTTGTTGATTGCCTCTTGTGCTATTAAGGTAGTGCGGAGAGCGAGAGAGAGAGAGAGAGGTGGTCTTCGGGGATGGGGAGGGGGGCCCTGATGGTTGAAGTGTGAACATGCTCATAGTCTTTGTAACAAGACTTTTCATGGAAAGGGCGGAAGTTCAAGGGGGGTGAGGATGTCGACTAGGATTTCATGAGGGAGGCTGTCGAGGCTGTGGGTGGATGGTGGGATGGCTGTCATCGTAGAAATGCTGCCGATTCCTTTTGGAGATTGGAGATGGGGATTGTTGAGAAAGTTTAAACAGATGTATTCGTCGTGGACATAAGAAAAACGCGTACCTATGCCCTCAATAACTAATGTATAGAAGAATATGACGTTTCAAATAATAGTATACCTTGCTGTTGGGTAAACCAACCCAAGCCTCTCACTCTTCATGAGACTAGACGAACGTAGCTGTACAACTCGGTAGAGTTTTACTCTCTTAACAAAAATGTGTATGTTCAACATGCATGCAAGTACATGGAAATCATACAATGAGCTCCTCCACTCCTAGAGCTTTAGGAGCAGCATTCTATTCATTGGCCTATGTATGGACGGAACAGAATAATAACACCAAAACAGCACCCTCCTACATTTGATGTGGAGGAACATATCAAATCAGACAATTAATGCTTCAAAATTTAGGATTAAATAAATGTGCTCAAATAAGTTGATTTCATAAACATCTGAGGATCATTTGCAACCCACTACAAACCGTAGCCATGATAAATTATCAATATATACTAAAGTGTTCTCAAGATGTACGCCATTAACATTCGAGGCCATCTCGCTGTCAACTCAAATGCACGTACCAATCCCCGCAATATGCAGATCCATTAAGGCTGAAATATTATTTTCAAGATAGACGAGGCCTCAATCCCGCCTTGTCTAAAATTCTCACAAGCACAATTCAATTCTCGATTGTTCCTCACATTCCTCACAAAATGCCACCTCGTATATCTCTCCGTTCTGCTCAGGCATTGAGACGTAACCTTCTAAGTTCCAATTCACAAAATGCATCAATTTTAGAGTTACGACCCCTCCAATTTAACCTATCCACTCGATATCAAAATACCCCTCACTACCGTTCCCTGAGCAGCAGTTCTTCTCTCCAATTCCAGTTTACCCCAACACTTCTCAAGAAAAAAGATAAGGGCAATAAAAACTCTTCATCCGAATCAGATGATTCCTCCTCCACCTCTTCCTCCTCCGCAGCAGAAGACAATGATCCTTTTGATTTTTCCACTCTACAAGCTGGAATTGACAAATCTCTCGAGAAACTCAAGAATGATTTAGGGAAATTAAGAACTGGAGGACGATTCAATCCGGAGGTATTAGAAGGACTACGAGTTAAGTTAGGGAAAGATGCGAAAGAAAGTTTTCGGTTGGGTGATTTGGCGCAGGTGATGCCGAAAGGGGGACGAAGCGTCCTTGTGCTTGTAGGAGAGAAGGATGTATGTTGATTATTTCTTCTTTTTGTGTTCTACATACTTTCCTTCCTATAATCTTCATCCACGTCCCATATTTTTAACAACAAATACAAACTAACCTTCAAACCAGCACATCAAACCTATTCTCTCCACCATCCAATCCTCTACCCTCTCCCTCCAACCCACACCCGATCCACACAATCCTCTCGCCTTAAACATTCCCATACCACCACCTACCAAAGAGTCCCGCGATTCAGCACTGCAAGCAGCTTCAAAAGCAGGAGAAATAGCCAGCAATGGAGTACGCAATGCGAGAGGAGCTATGCAGAAAAAGTTAAGAGCGATGGAGGTAAAGAAAACGGTTAGACCGGATGATTCAAAGAAGGCGCATAAGGAGATGGAGAAGGTTGTTGAGAAAGGGAATGGAGAAGTGAAGAAGATCGTTGATGCGGCAAGGAAGGGAATGGAGCAGGCTTAGAGAATTAAGGTGAAGGGTTGTTAGACGAGGGGAATGAAGTTATTAGAAGAGTTAAAATGGTCTCGGAGGAGTGAGATGCATGTTCTAAAAGATTTTACAAGCGAGGACTGTGATGATATGGAGATTTAAAAGTTAAATTTTTGTCGGTGTATGATCTTTTGTACAATACCATTTTTATATTTTTATGAATACACTATATAGGACATAGAATTAACCTATATCGTAGGTCCCTTCGCCTTTTTTATATTGGCTACCTCATCGGCAGGTAACATGCTTTGTAGCTTTTCCGCAAATGACCTCGAGTCATCTTGCAAGAAAGTCTCGTTCTTCCTTGAGAGCCTCTCGATTTCACCAAAAATGTTTTTCTTAACATCTCCCGGTTTTGGGTACACACCCGCAACCATTTCCTTCAAAATTGCCTCTTTCTCTTCCTCCTTCAATCCCTCAACCTTATAATCTTTATGAACCTTCCACCTAACCTCATTTCTCCATGCCTCCTCCCCATCCCTCCATTTCTCTAATGTCTCCTTCTCCTCTTTGCTCTCAAATACCGTACCCATACCCCGTTCCAAATTCGCCAAATGTCTTTCCGGCGGCGTCGGTACATCCTTTTGAGCCAATGTTCCGCTCACAACTTGCATCTTATAAATTATCGACTCCTTCAATCCGTTTGTACTCGAACTTGTCGCAATTGCCGGGCCCCAACTTTCCAAATCAGACATTGAGGTAACTGGATTATAAAAGACGAACTCTCCTCCCTCTTGACTATCCAGGTATTGTTGTTCTTCAACTGTATATGGAGGATCATATTCATCTAATTCCACATCTGCGGGTTTAGGTCCTGCACGAAGACGAGATTTTCCCTCGCGTCCTCCACGGCCCCCTCGCCCTCCTCGTGCAGAAGCTCCTCCTGCACCGCCGGGTCCACTTCTCATACCTCCTCTTCCAGCTCCGGCTCCAAGTCTTCCAGTACCAGCTCCTCCAGAAAGCGCACCCCCACGCCCGCGATAATTGGGACTATGACGAGCACTAGGTGCTCGAACTCGCGGACCACTATCATCGATACGACGGGAAATAGTAAAAGTTTGGCCAGGAGGAGGACGTGCTGCTAGTGAGCGAGCGTCGATTCCACGGGAGGGTTGTGATGCGAGTGAGGAAATGTCGGCTGTGGCAATGGAGCTGCGTTCTGCGCGAGTGGAACGTGGTTGATCTGGCTATTGTTAATTTATTATGGTTCTTATCCATGAACTGAGGTTCCGGGTTTACTGCTTCCTGATCATGCTGAAGAAAGTTAGAAACTTACTATTATCATTACCGTTCCCCTCCTCACTCCTCCTAACAGAACTACTAAAAGCCCTCAAACTCGCCTTAATACCCTCCGAAACCCTCGTCAAGTCATGTCCCAAAGGTCTGGCACCTCCAATCGCTGATTGCACATGCCGTGTAAACATGATGTGTAGCGCTTCTTGTCACTTATCAAATCGTCCTCTCTCTCCCCTCTATCAATCTGGAGATTCTAAGAAAATATTATATTTGCCTTAGGTATTAATGCATATCAATCAGTGAATTTAAACGCTAAAAGCATGAGGCTATCTGCACGGTTGTTCAATGTAAACAAGGCAAAATAGTAGCCTCTCACAAATCCTTTATTACGCCTCGATCGATTGTTCAACAAATTCCCTTCCAAAATCCCCGGGATAGTTTTTATTTCTCGAAATGATGAAAGTCTGAAGTTTTTGGAATCGCGAATAAAATCATACTTTCTGCAAAAGCCCCATATTTGCTAGCGCAGACAGACGTACAACAAAACTTTTGGAGACCCCCCCACGTTTTCTCAGCCTTGGATTGTTTAGGATATCAACAACATATTATTACATTGGTATCGATTTTGAGAATATTGTTTTCGCATGCGGTCCGCGACTTGCTACGAGTATAACAGAACTAGAGAGTTCTTTTTTGGCAGAGAAGTAGGCGAGGGACTATATATTTGCTATCGAACACCCACCAAACTCAACATCAAATCAACACCACAAAGCACGAATTTATCTTATTATCTTTCTCCAAGCATCTCACCCTTACAATGCTCCGCCGCGCCCCAACAACCATTACTCTCACCACTGAAGATATAGCTATCTACGAAGACTCCCGGCAAGCGGAACGTGATGAACAAGCCGAGCGAGAAGCCATGGCAGCAGCAGCGCGCCACAGAAAAGCAAGACAAAGACAAGATTTTGGAGCTGTCAAGGGTGACAAATACAGGGAGTTACAAGCGATAGCTGCGCAGAGGAGAGTTGATGCTGCGAGGGAAAGAGCTGCTGGGAGGGGACTGGATATGGAAGGGGATGGGAATGCGGAAAATGAGAATGAAATAAGTGAGGATGAGGATAGACAGATTTTGAGGGAGAGAGAGGAGAGGGCGATGAGGGAGAGGCTTAGAGAGAGGGAGGGACAGAGAACTACTAGGGTGTTACAGAGAGCAAGGGAGGAGAGGGAGCAGAGGAGTAGAGAGGAGAGGTTGGGATTAGGCGGTGGGAACGGCAGTGCGTCGGGGAGATGATTTGTGGTCATCAAATGCGGTGGCTTTTTGTTAAATAATTTCATGGATACGTCTTGGAATAAGCATAGGCTGCGGATATATTTGAGTATATGGATACTGGAGTATATTTGGATTATATGGTTGGATGCAAAGGCGCAATGGAGTCACACATTCGATGGACGAAATAAATAATGCTCCCAAAAAGTATACACTTCGAAATTTGAGTAAGGGGCCCGCTCATCGGAATTTAATTGAAACATTAAGCTATCTTATGTTGGCCCAAGAAGCCACCTGCTTGTTGAAAATCAACATGGATATTGAAAAGCACTATGTCCATTGTGTGATATCCTACCCGTCTTGAGCTTTCCATTGTCCAGCTATTTGCAATTTCCATCATCTCAACTCTCCCAAATCCCTCCCCATATGTGCATCTCCAATCCTTCATCCTCATCTTAAACGGAATTTCACTCCTGCATCCTAATCAGCCCTTCAATCATATACAGCTAATACCTCTGTTCATCCCAACCGGGTCTTGATATCCAAAAGCCCAATACTACCTGCATCTTTAACCTGAAACTTGAAACGAAGAATCTATATACTCGTAGGATATGAAATGTTTTAACATTGAAAGCGCGCATCATACAGATAGAGACCAGAAGGTCAGACAATAGCGAGATTTTATCAGATATGAAGAGCAAGTTATTCGATTAGGGCTCTTGATCTGGAGAATGAACAGAGAAAGGCGTCTTATATTATACTGTACACCCTGCAAACATTCACCCCGTTGAAACCTTGAGGGAACCCGAGCAATTAAGCCGCGGAAGCACTCAACAAATATCTAAGCACATCATATACAGTTCACAAAATCAAAATGAAGATGCTGATTCATCTGCATTTATTAACTGAGTAATATGGAGTATACGTTTACTCAGTCAGCATCATGTAATCCTCCCATCCTCTCTTTTAGAGAATCATTCAGAGGACAAAGGAAGCCCAAAATGCCTCCATTCTCGTCATGATCGATTGCAATCATGTGGCAAAAACATGCTCTCACAAAAACGCCTCCATTTTCTCCTTCCTTCCGGGTGTATACCTCCTGAGAAGAAGCCAGCCGATCCAGCCCTCCCTTATGTACAAATTTGCGAGATCATCCATAACCGAGACGCCTTTTCGCTAAATGCAGATCAATTAATGCTAAAGAAAAAAAATCTGAAGTAAAAAATATAAAGAGAAAAGAAAGAAATTTGGACTTCAATTCTATCAAGAGAATGAAGGTTTGGGTTTGGGTTTGAAGTTAAGCTTAATGGTTGTCTTCTTGGGTACCACCGGCGCATCAGCAGAAGTGGGAGGTGTTTGCGAAAGACCTTGTGCCGAACCAGGTAAAGGTTTTCTGCCTTCGGGAAGAGGTTTTCGAATAGTTGCTGAGCCCGGAATTGAACTTGTTGACCTCTTGAAGTTGGAAGATGTGTGGGTTGACGAACTAGATGAGGTAGAAAGGGCAGGACTAGCCCTAACCGGTTGTGCGGATGAAGGTCTCGGGGAAGGTCTCGGAGATGGTCGTTTTGGGTTCGAAGTGGATTGGGATGAAGATTGAGATTGAGATGATAATGAAGCTTTTGCTGTAGGGTTGGGGGTGGACGCGAGAATCTGTTTCAACTTGAATGGAGAAACCTTGAGTTTAACTATCTTTCTCTGTCTTTTCTCCTTGTGTAGCGAGTTTGAAATCTCATAATTTTTTCTATCTTTATGCAATGAGCTAGAACCCTCATATTGTTTCTTGTCCTTATGTAGAGAATTGGAACTCTCTGCAATATCAGCCGGAAGAGGTCGTTTAGGTGGCTTCATGTCACCGGATGAACTAGAAAATTTAAGTGAACCAGAAGATTTCGGTGCTACTGAGGGAGGGTGTGTAGAGCTAGAATATTTCGATCCACTTGAGGAACTTGAAGGCTTAGAAAGTCCAGATGACGATGTTGAGGAGCCTGAAAGCTTAGGAACTGCGGACGATGATCCTGAAGAGGTTGAAGACTTGGGAATTCCGGATGATGATGACGACGATGCTGCTGTTGAGCCGGAATGCTTAGGGACCCCAGAAGATGATGTGCCTATCTTGAGCCCACCGGATGAGTTGCCAAACTTAAGAGCAGGTGAGTTATTAAGCTTGATAGCAGATGGTGACCCAAGCTTAATGGCAGATGACGGGGTGCCAAGTTTAATAGCGGATGGATTGTTGAGCTTGTGAGCAGACGAACTGCCAATTTTCAACTTGAGTGGCAGCGATGGCCTTTCTAACGCTGGTGCTTGAACAGGTTGAGCGACGGTGGGGGTTTCTACTGGTGGATGAGGTGTAGGAACAGCGGCGGGTTTGATCTTGCGAACTTTGGTCCGAACTTTATCGGTGTGTTTGAAGACCAATCGACCCTACATATGATTAGTATAAAGAACGCTACCAGTAAGAACGTCATATAACATACCTTGCCACGATGCTCGACCTTCCAATAACGAGGTAACTTTAGCTTCAAGGTTAAAGACTCCTTGGGATAGCAGAACATTGTGCAGAGTTGAAGGAAATCCATTTGTTCTGCCACTGTGATAACAGGGGAGAGAACAGCTTTCCACAAGGCATTCTTCAAATCAGTATTTCCTCCGACTTCCAACTTGAGTGAAGCCAGTGCGCCAATTACGTTACTGCGCTCGGCTTGTTCCTGACGTGCAGTGGTGGAAGCTTCTTCGATAATCAAGCCATCCTTCGCTACAGGAGCGGCAACTCGTTTGTTTTTGTATTCGCCAAGTCCAAGGACTCCCAGTCCATAATAGAACACCTTTGTCAGCTCACTTCGAACCCAGGGTGATGGATCTGTGCTTGCAGCAGTCACAAGTAGACACGCTACAGCAGTGCTCTTCAAAAATCCAAGGTCGGCAAGTGCCCAAGCAGCCTTAATTCGCACACGTTGAGCACTGCCGTCGTGAAAGTATTGAGCAAAGTCAAGTGCATCCACTGGTATCACACCAGCGTTCATCAACTTCAGCTTACACTCTATGACTGTGATTGTGTATATGTTCTGGTAAGAATCTAGCCACTCGTCCATCCTGCTATATCTTTCCAGCTCTTCCAAAATTATCGTTCGATAATCTGTACTTCCTGCCTTCCCTTCAGTTTCTTCAGCGTCGTCAAGTTGAAGCACATCATTATTGACGCCCTTCGCACCAGGAATCAAAGAGTTTGCTAATGACTTTAAAATGTTCGCAATCTTGAAACTGTCTGAGTAGGGGTTGTTTCCGTTGTCGTTGAAGCGAAGAGCTTCAACTATGAACTTTTGCGCTGTTGAGGGACAAGTAGAATCGTACATGCTTCTGATCCTTGACACTGCCTCAATAATAGCGCATTCAATCCAGTAGGCTTGCTTATCAGAAAAGTCATTTGCCTTAGGCGTCTTTGCACCTGGAAAATAAAAGAATTCATGGTAAGCTTTTTCGAGATGCTTAAGGCCTATCCATTTTACATCCTTTTCTACTGCGTGTTTAGCAAGAGATTTTGCAGCCATTGCTCGAATGCCATAGAAATAACGCCTGTCCATTAATGTTCTAATCAGGAACGTAGCAACGAGTGGATGAGGAGGAGCATTGTCAAGGTATGCCATAGATTCGTATTGAGCCGAGATATCACGATCTTGTTGAAGCTGAGAGACATACATGTATGCTTCCATGCCAGTGAACTTCTTGTCGCAGATCCATTCAAAGTCGGCGTCAACACGAATCCACTCATACGATTCAGCTTCCATCTTCGCTTCTGTGATCGGATCCCAATCTCGTAAGCCCCACTCTTGCATATCTTGCGGTGACTGCAGTACATCCCCTAAACAATAAATGAGAGCGTCGTCATGATTTTCGAGACCATCCATAGCGGTTCCTGCATTTGCACGTTCCTTCATACGCCGATTGCGCTTGAGACGCTTGTACTTTGTATTATACGGAATTTCAATTCTTGATGTCTTCTCTCTGATCATAACGATATGTTCATAGGGTGTACCATCAGCCTCATGAATTCGAATTGTCAACGGTCCAGTGAATGTACTTTGTGATTTTGTTTGATTTACTCCACTATCCGACTGCTTAAAAGCCCTGTAGAAGCTATCCTTGTGCAATTTAGGTTCTGTCTCCAAGTGTGCCTGAGTTTGTGTGATCGTCATTTCCACACATAATCTCTTCTTGTTGAACTTTTGGGTGATAGTGAAGTGTGGACATCCTGAGCTATGAACCCATTGAGTGAAGAAGGAATCGGTATCTCTGTACTTGGTGATCTTCTCGCAAATTTTGCGGAACCCCTCTGTCGATATTGTAGCATCGGTGCCTCCATTAGCATTTGCGTTAACAATCATCTTAGAAATGACTCTTGATATACCAGTGCCTCCTTGAGCTTTCGCGATACGCTTGTCCAGGATGAAAAGAACAAGAGGAGCTTTTAACTCCATAAATTCTCGGAAATCATCACATACATCCACAATCTCACCAAGGGCGTGCAGGGACGGTCGGTCAATATCCAATTTGACAAGTCGTTCTGTATTCAGTTTTTGACGAAACATGAATTCGTTGTTTCCACAAAGATTCTTCATAAAAGTGTTTGTCATGAAATGAGAAATGCCGGCGATGAGCCATCTATCAGAACGATGATCTGGCACAATGCCAACGCCAACGTATTGGCTAGCAATGGCATGAACCAGTTTTCTGACAATATCCATCTCTGGATCGATAATATCTTCCGGGAATAGAAGTCGATTACTGCAAATGGATAGAGATGCGGTGTGTTCCGTGTCATTTACCTGATCATCAACAAAGACAAATTTTGACTCTGAAAATGGGAAACTGCCCAAACTAAGTACAAAGTGATCAATGGCATGAGCCAATGGTGCACAAGTATTCCTCAATTCCTCTGATCTTCTGGGTAGGCAGTAGCCATATATCGCAGTTGACTGACCTTGCCCAAGTCGTTCTTCATCTTCGCCCTCTCTATATTCTGACAAATCGACTTGTTCAAATGGACCAATGGAGAAACCTACATGTGTTGCAGCTATATCAGAAGTGCATTGAAATGATACAATCTTTTTGGAACTATCATCCAAATCAATCACTTCATCGACTTGTTCACCAGAACAGATCACTGCCATCTCAAGAAGCTTTTCTTCGTCGTTGAGGAAGACTTCATCAATATCTGTCTTCTGAGAAGCTGCATTTGTATGTCCTGATTTGTGGTTGTGGATGTTGGGTCGTCGCTTGAGTGCATCTCCAAGGGTTCTTGAACACTTGATGGAAATATCCCACGAACATCTCATCGCTGAATCATCAACACACGGGAAGATACAGCATGCCACGCCTCGCTCTATAGAATGTTTGGTATAAACATGAGGGAATCTCACATCCCCCTCCTCAACTCCTACAAACTGTAGGCCATCTCGAATTTGTGTAGTAACGAAAGGAATAGTGACAGTCAAAGGCTTGAATCTAGATGCCTGTTCCGCAGCCGTCTTCGCGGCAAAAACAGGAAGAGGAGCTGAACCTCCTTCAAGCGCAACTGACGAATTACGGGCTGCAGCGACACCACCAGCACGTTGAGTGACCGGGGTTGCTGCCTTTTCCGAGAATGGATCAATTTCTTCAATCTTCACACTATCCGGTAGCTCGATCTCTATCGTACCTTCTAGCTTGTTGTCCGAAGTCATGAACTTCACTCTTTCGCTTTGCATCTTATGCGATTCTGCATCCCATGAATAATACTCGGGGACTTCCAATTTTTTGTGAGGATCTTCGTACGAGAAAGACGCAACCCGGCCATTCACCAAAACCTCTCTTTGTGGTATAGAGCATTGTCGTGCGTGTATGTGTATGGTCTGAAGTTCTTTTGTCTGTGGAAGAATTTCAATGTGGGTTTTACCCCGCAGACTCTTCGTCGAAAAATCAATTTCGAGCTCGACCTTTTGATGTACTACTATGAAGCCATAGTCCGCAGGATCTTCCTTCGCGGTTGGCGCACCTTCACGGCCGTCGTGATTCAGTAATAAAGCAGGCATTTTCGAAAGGATATTATCGTGTTGCCACGTATCTTATGGCGAGTTCGATTGTTCTGATTTGATTTGAAAGAAGCACACTACTAATATGTGATTTATGCGACTAAGATCTTGCGCTGGCTGGTCTCCCGAAGGCGAGAGCCAGCAAGACTTAAAACCGTGCCGAACCAAATTACCTCCCGCGTATGTTATCCTCGCTATGTCTTATTGCTAATACTCTCGTTGTGTCGTGGACAAGTCACGATAATGCGACGCAGGAATAAAGGGCGTGGTCGTTCGTGGGATCGAGAGAGTCGCAAATCGTGGGAGATTGTCGATTAGGTAGTTGGACTTGCACTTCTAAAAGCGGAAAAGTTGGTCTGCCAAAATCGTGGCCGTAAGAAAATTGGCAGAAAAATCACAAGCCGCAAGAGGGGTGTTGGAAAGAAAGTGATCGTTATGATAATTATTAAACTCTAGGTAGTGTGTAGCTATCGTGTCCCACCAATGACGAAGGTATCAAACTCTAGCTTGTGCGCGCATAAGAAATTTTGACGAAGAAAAGTTGCGACTACGTGCGCAAAAAATCCCTAGAGGTAAAATACAGTGATATCGAAATCGTACGGACGTGAAAACAGCTGTCGCAGTTGTTGCGCATCGCCTCGATATCATTTATAATGGTGTCGAGGAACGCGAGGCTGAGGGTGCTGTAGCTTTAACGCGCTAAGCGATATGCATCTGTAGAAGCGCCGCGGCTCCGCTTATTCATTGAACATCACAGGTGATATACAACAATTCATCTCTTGTAAGTTTAGATAGTATTTCATTATATTGTGTATATACGTAGCTGCCAACTTTTTTCATTTCGTTAAAAGCCGCATTGTTCACCTCATATGGTGATCTTGACGCCAGATTTTGTCGATATAATATTGGTAGATCAACAATGATCCAGTGAATCCACGATCATGATGTTTACTTCAAGTCAAAGGCTAGGTAGTGTATCTTGGTTCCGCTCATTTCTTTCTCAAGACCTAACTACGTTCCTCAAATGTCTCCTTCAAAGCCTCCTTTTCACACTCAACAAAATACTCCGTTGAATCCAAGACCCTATTCCTGTACCTCATTTCTTCCTTCATCTCAGGGTCGATAGGTAAAGCAACATCCAAATGCTTTCCCTTAGCAGCTAGTATCCATTAACCAAATCCCCGCTATTGCCGATCTTCAGATAGCCCTCGTAGCTGGAGCTCTTCAATGTGTGGCTTTCCGGCGACGAATCTGCAGTTCTGCAAATATTCAGGAACATAGACAACGTTGTCCCGAATGAAAGTCTTCTGCTCTGCTGTTGCTTGATGGTGATATGCAATTTCGTCTTTAATGTCACCTCTATATGATCAGTATGTTAGGACTACTTATCATTGAAAATTGTGATATCTCAGCATATTAGCATACAACGAAAGACTTACTTGTGAATAAGGGAGATACTTTTCCAGACGAACAATTCAAGCATAGTTCCAGAACATTTTTCCAATTGCTTGTGTGATATCTTGTGATACTCCGGCTGCCCATCTCTTTCAACGATCTGTCTCCCATTTGTCTATGATGCATCAGAAGAGTGTATGGAGCTCTTGGTCTTCAAGAATATATTCACATGTTAGTATTCCATTATTCAAGTTTTATTCAATTGTGAGTGGTTGAGTAACGAGAAAAGGTCACACCTCCTATGTTGCTGCTCAGTTCCAAATCCACGTCCAGTCATCGCAATCTCTTCTTTCTCATGTTCCGCCGTCGTAAATCCAAGAGAAGAGCCAAAACTGATTTCGTGTGACCATGGATCATTAGGCACAACTGTGCGTGACCAGTTATCGAGTAGATCATGGAGATATTCTATATCACTAACCATATTGAACGTGCTCGAGGAGTGCAAATTATGGGCTGTAACTGAAAGAAATGGAATCAAGTTTCAATTTGAAGGTGATCTTAAACACTTGCTAGGTAGCAATAGCTGCTTGGCTTTGTATCTGAAATGGTGAATATCAATGTCTTGAGACCACTGGGTCTCATTATTCGCGCACACATCACCACTGCCGGATGACCTCCTCAAAAAGTAATCATACCATTTAGCCCAAAATAAATTCATTATCCAACTTCCACTTATTGGGCAATAGGATGTTATCTGAATTGGAATCTCCTGTTCCAAGAATGAATGCAGTCAACATGTAGATTGATTTTAGATGATAGGGCGAGGAAAGGAGAGATGGAACAGCGAGGTAAGAAACGATGATAGATGCATGTCATACTCGAGAAGGCAGCGAGTCAATGGCGACAGAGTATTATACACATCCGGGCATCAATCACTCACACAGACACGGCTTTTATGGTTTGATAATGATCAGACATCTCGAAGACAGTAACTTAGTATTCATCTAACATAGCTTTGTCTTTCATTAGTTCGATAGTAGTGTACACATTATACAAGTAATGTTAGCAAAGGTCAACAAATATAACTCCCCAGGACCAATTTTCCCTGGTCATGCATACCCAAGCCACCCAAACCACCATATTGTACATCCCGAGTCAACTGAAGCACTTTCAAATTGACATTTCTCCTATACTCCCAAGCCCTAAAATTGCCCAGAATTACATATTCAATCTTTTGCAATTCTCCTGTCTCTTCTCTTCTTTCTTGCATGAGTTTTCAATGTTTCCTCGTCAAGGAATTCCTCCGGCAAGTCAAATTCAGCTACTTCTGGAAGTTCAGGGACAGGATGTCCCCAGGCGGCAACGGTTCTACCACTACGCCTGTGCTTTCCAAGTGCTGCTTCGCGCAAATATGGTTTTGCGAAGAATGATTTGAATTCTCTCTCAACAACAGGTGCACCAACAACCACAGAGTTTGTTCTAGCCTTTGGTCGAGGAGTAGAACTAGCGATTGCCTCATCGTGCAGTTGTCTTGCTGCAGAAGCATCGATGTCACTAAGGTCAGGAGGATCACCGTTACTTTCGAGGTCATCCTCCGAGTCCTCACCTTCTTCTGATTCTGCCTCAGCTCTTGCTTGTGCTTCAGCTATGGCGCGTTCTTTCTTCAACTTTCTTTGCTTCTCGTCATCTTTCCAGATCCGGAATTTCTCAAGGATCGACTCGCACCCTTTAACAAAGTATTGCCTTGCCGATTCGAACTCCTTCTTCCTACCCTCAGTAATGCCACTAACTCCGAGGGTCTTCAGCCAGTCCGGCCCTTGTAGGCCTTCCATCAGTCGAATGACTGAATCTCTCTCATGTTGAGCTCGGCTCTTGTCTGCGTTCCGCACAGCCTTCTCTTGGCGTTCTGGTCGTTTGTGGAGTGTCTTGAAGTGCTCCTCCGACAGAGGGTCCTCATCGCAGTCCATAGGAGTAAATTCGGAAAAGTCCACCTTGTGTGTACCATGGAGATTGGTGAAGAGAGAGGATGGGTATTCTTTGACCGCATACTCGATGTTCGATTTCTTCTTCTTGGAGGTACGCAGAGGTTTGGAGGAAGGTTTGGAGCTATCGATGATGATGATGGGCGTATCGACATCTAGGAAATCTGGAAAGGGAGTCAGTTACTATTTGGAGCACCAATTTTCATAATAATAAAAAACTCACGTTCTTCCTTGGGAACGTTTCCAATAACTTCATCGTACTCTGGGAAATATGCAGACAATTCACTTTTGAATTTTGTCCCTTCTTGCGATCGAAGCTTCCGCCTTTCATCCTTCAAATCGGCCTTGTCCGCCTGTAAAAGCTTGTCCTGTAATCTATCCAGCTCGTGTTTGATGCCATTGGCAACTTTATTCTGATGTTTTGTAGGAGGAGGAGGAGGAGGTGGTGGTGGTAGCGGTGGTTGTTGTGAATTCTGGGATGGCAGATGTGCTGTTCGTACATCTGCTGTTGTTGCTATTTGTGGATGTTGCACGGAGTTCGCAGAGTCGGGATTCGCGTTCGATTTGATGACGCCTGATCGTTTTCTTGGTGGAAGCGATTTTAATTTTGGAGCTGGTATCTCGATGGCGAGCTTTGATTTCTTCGCCTTGGATAATAGATGATCGTCGCTGTCAGCAGATTCTCGTGCCCGTTTCCTGCCATTAATATTGGAATGGGAGTATGTGTGTGTATACGATCCAAGGTTGTGGTTGACGCCTGGAGCCATCGCGATTGTGTTTCCAGATGAACTTGTGAGAGCTTCAGATTTTCTTGTAGTTCTTCTGCTTAAAGACATTGAAGCATATGATGGTCGCAGATCATATTATTTGATTGAAAATAAAATTCAATGTAACTTCAACTAAATATTAGTGTCTGGAGATGTAATGTCTGGTACGGTACGGGCAATAGCAAGCGACCAGTTCAACTTTGGGGACTTCTTCACACGCGCAGGGAAGGTACAATGTTATTGTACGGCAGAAAATAAATTTTCAATTGATCGCGAAAATATTCTTTTTCTATTGTTTGATATCTTGCCCAAAAGATTAAGAAGGAGTATTTGAAGATTTTGACTTATTAAAGAAATTCAATTGTTTTGTTCAATTCAATTCAATTCAATTTTTGAAGATTAATTATTATATTATCGATCGTCATTTCATCATTAACTTATGGGTAACACAGATTTATTTATAATCCGTACAGGACAGTACGTACAACGTAGTACACACCACTAGCATTTACACACGCTAAAATTGAACCACCGTACATACTTGGGTGTTATATATGTAGGAAGTAATAAGTAGGTAGGAGGCTCTGTTATATATTCATCGATATCTTTAAAATCCGTCCTAGATAGATCAAGCAGCACAATTAACAAATGGATTGTGCTTTATCGTGATAGTGCTTGTCATTACAAACTCAAAAGGGGGAAGGGGGAAGGGGGGCCAGTGTTACATACTACTGTCAAACATATCTTGTGCTTGTGAGAATAATACCTACTTCACATCACGGTACTTGATTGGGGTCTAGTATTTATGACTTCTTCTATACATACATGAAGGTTTCAAGGAACTCGATATGGGAAACCGCGGCAATCAAGAGTCATACTTGGACAATGCAATTGTTCTTGTCCAGATAAGTTCAAGAATCTACAGTAGTAGTCGCGGTTATGATTCAAAGTATAGATCAGGTTCAGCTTCAGCTTCCTGAGCTCTGAGCTCTGTACTCTGTAGCTAGTGTTTGCTTGTACGGTCTGAACTTATCACTTTGTTCGTCGTTATATACGTTGGTAGTGATAGCTCAATGGTGTGAGTTCTCCCCACTCTAAAATTTAGTGCGACGGCGGGAAGAGCTTTCGAGTCATCAGTACCTAATCTGCAATCGTTCTCCTCAATAACGTTGCTGCGGTTTCTACACATATCAACAATCGCAGGTAGCCATCTGATGAGATTGAACAGCACGGGAACATCACACCGTCGACAGCCGTAGCGGTCACCATCATGTGCAACGCGTATCCAGAGTAGTTGAGATCACTCCACCAAAGCATATTGAGAAGTGTCATTCATTTCACAATTGCAAGATCGATAGTGCTCGACTGCCCGAGCTACATCCTTATCCAATCATCTGCGTATATGATGATTCAATTGTGACCTGGTCAAGACGAAAAGGGTGCGCTCCCAGGTATTTGTACGAACATGTTGATCACAACATTTCCTGCCATCCTCACATACACTACCATCATTCTTATGAACACAATATTCTAACTATTCTCTTCTATACTCAACTCTGTGCATTCATACTTCAACCCAGGTATCCGCAATATCCCATCCACGTACTTTCTTTTACATTTGTCAACTTCTATTTCATGGTGAATCATTGTGTACAATTAATGAAACGCAAGTGCATCTTTCCAGCTACTGGACCTCTCCCATTTTCCCATTGAACGAAATAAAAGGTTATTTGGAGTTCGTGCTAATGTTCTGTGATCGTGTCAGTCATGTTGAGTCTACTCGACCATTCAAGGTGTTTGGTCAAACTCAAGAATCTAAAATCAGGCGAGACTAACACAATTAAAAAGAATGATCTTTCAAAGAAAAGAGATAAACAGCCCCACCAGAATTCCTGAAAGCGAAGTCTACATATTAAAAAGAGAGGATGTCAAACAATCTGATCTGACTTTATGGAGGAACGAATCGAAACCCAAGGCTCCATTTAGAACTTGAAGTGCAGAATGCGCGAACGAAAGAAGGCTAACACAGCCAAGAGCTTCAGATCGGGTTGCACTGTTTGATGGGAAGAATGGCAAGTTCGCTAAATATATATGACATTAATTCAGCTGAGTGAATGAATGATCCTCTAGTGTAGTTGAGTACTCGGAGAACAACTGAGAAAATTGAAATCTTGCTTTGATTGTGAAAAGCTAGCAACACCATTTTGTTATTCATCGCAAATTTACAGATATCACATTAAACTGCCCATGACAAGTTTCCTTGGAAAATACGTGTTCAGACCCTTGGGGTCAATTTTGCTCGCAGCGGTTTGAGACGAGATTTTAGAGAAGTATTTGCTTGACCCGAGATGTGCAATGAAAATGTGTTCAGAGGAGCTACTTCCCTCCGCCATAGAGGTGAGATTGTGTACAGAAACTATGCGTAGAAATTAATATGTGGTCGCTTCAATGAGAATTATTTATG
Source organism: Botrytis hyacinthi (assembly GCA_004786245.1). NCBI lineage: Eukaryota > Fungi > Ascomycota > Leotiomycetes > Helotiales > Sclerotiniaceae > Botrytis > Botrytis hyacinthi. Next base: position 40,275 of record PQXK01000122.1, on the reverse strand, counting down.
ACGCTGATGATCAAGGCAAAATTCTACGTGTTCCTGTACGCCATGATGTAACTAGCACAGTATTGCAGGATAAATTATTGAAATGAACAGACTTTCAATTCCCAACGCCCCTTTCCATATACCGAAGTTATAACTAGGCGTCCTCAATTTTTCTCGTCTCTCAACCTCACTGCCGCCAAGTCAGACCAAAGGTATGGATCAACATACAGTCATAGATTTTCAAGCATTGAGAACATTTATGTCTAACCGGCTCAAAAGCCGACATGAAAGCAGCAACTCAGCCAGCGTGCCTGACTGTGACAAATGATGATGCAAATCCAACAAATATTTGCCAAAGTTAACAGGCCAACTATAGCCTCAAGAGAAAAAGACTGTGAAGCGAGATATAGGAGTAAATAAACGAATCCTAGGCTTGTGTGGACAATAGTCGGGTCTTGGAGAGTTGTCATTGAGCCTCAGAAGACCATATGAAGCAAGCTACGAAGTGCAATCGAAATATCGGATGATTGATTCTCGCTTTCAGGATAGTAGGATGAGTATTAACAACTTGTTATTTCTCGACCGACGAATATGGCAGGCCAAGCCCTCAAAGACTTGATACCAATTGATGAAAGCTCGATGTTTTCCGTTGTGGCGTTGGTAAGAATAATTGTTGGATATTCGACTGCTGCGTAGGTAGTCCCTAGCTGCTTTGTAATTTTCTTGTTTGATCCAATGGAGGGGTAGGTGATCAAACAGACGCATTGTTCCAGATTATGTAGGAAAGAATGTTATGAACTTATAAGACATACATTAGTGTTTAGCGCCATTCATTTCCGTGGCAAGCGGGAAGACAAAACCAATTCCTGAGGATTTGAAACGATAGGGAAAAAGATCCTGGTGATCAATCGATAGTGTACAGAGTCTAATCAACACTTTCTTTTGGTTGATAAGATTGTGGACTCGAATTTTGAGAATTACTTTTCTTCACAGACGGGAAAATATCAATGGAGTTGTCAATGTAACCTGGAGCATCACCAATGGATGGATTATGTGCCCGAATCGATATCACAAATGGACGGCTAATTTTTTATTGATTCGCAAGCCTTTTGATATCCAGGATGTCAATGCAGATGCAGCACCACACACACAACGACACCATGTACGTAGATGTCGGCAAGGATTACCGGGACCGGACCTATTTAAGATGTAGAAATCTTAATTCATATACAACGTCGAGACAGAGTGACTTCCAGAGGGAGTAGATTACCTTTAGTTATGTGGGAACTTTCATGTATCCGGTGAAGTATTCGAATATCCTCCAAGTACGTGCCAGCTACCTAGGAAGTGGTAGGTAGGAAACGAGCAAGCATGATCTATCAAACCATGACTGGAAACATTCAAACGCATTGACTTTGGAACATGGAGAAAGTTGTATGTAGACTTGAGCATTGTGAGACGAGACGAGGTCCCTGTCCGATAGACTAGCAGATTAGCAGACTCGAGAGACAATACGACTTCGTTGACTTTCTGTAACTTGAACATCGAAATAATTAAATCATGACTAATAATTACTAGTTACTCGTACCAGTAGATGAAAAAGAGAAAAGAGAGAGAGAGGGTCACACAAGCCGGGGCTTTTGTAACATCTTCGCTCCAAAAGTCCTTCGGTCCTACAAACACTTTGTCTTCTTCTTTTTCCCTTTGTAGCTCTTCCACGTTACATTTATTTCCCTTTAACATCTTGTGCTGATCCATTCATTCGTTCGTGAATATTGATTTCGAATATATACTACCAAAAATACCTTCTTCTTCTGGGCATCAGCACTCCTTCACAAATCAAAATATCAGCCGCTTTCGGGCGTCATCAAAGTCAACACCTTCCACACATTTCTAAGCAAACATTCGGCATTCTGACATGACGAAAACCACTCCAGACTGAACAAATAATCCATAAGGAATTATCCCGGGCGGAAGCAGGCCTTCTGTTATTACCTTCCTTCTTCAAATACTTGTTAATTTTTTAAGTTTGTTCCCCATTAATCAACTTGCTCAATCGATAAAGACCCTTGTCCGATGTGACCACTCATGGTTGATACATGCAGCTGACGGAACGCATAGTAATACGGATTGCACCGATTATTCCGATACGATACTAATTCATAAGTCTACCTACCCTCCCAGCTGCTCTCAGCTTTTACAATTGTAAACGGTAGAAATGGCTCCAAAATATTTGAAGGTTTCTACGGGAAGCACAGGCTCAAAGAGCCTTGCGACACCAACCGCGCACATGGCAACAACAACTGTGAAGGTTGGTGGCATGACATGCGGGGCGTGCACATCTGCAGTGGAATCAGGATTCAATGGTGTGGATGGCATTGGAAATGTATCAGTGAGCTTGGTAATGGAGAGAGCTGTAATTATTCACGACCCAGAAAGAATACCGGCCGAGAAAATACAGGAAATTATTGAGGATCGCGGTTTCGATGCAGAAGTACTGGCTACGGATTTACCATCTCCCATGTTCGATAGAGATGAACACAACGACGATACCAACGATAATTCTGACGATGACGAGTCAAATGAGGCGCCTATAACTACAACAACGTTGGCTGTAGAGGGAATGACATGCGGGGCTTGCACTTCAGCAGTGGAGGGGGGATTTGCGGATGTTCCGGGAGTGAAGACTTTTAGTATATCATTACTGTCAGAAAGGGCAGTGGTCGAGCATGACACTACGATATTGACTGCGGAACAAATTGCAGAAATCATTGAGGATAGAGGGTTCGGAGCAACCATTGTTGAATCAAATACAGCTACCCCTCCTTCACGGACACGTGAGTCGCGCCGCGACAGTACATCGAAGAGAGAAAAGGTCGCCACAACTACTATTGCTATTGAGGGAATGACTTGCGGTGCCTGCACATCCGCGGTTGAAGGTGGATTTCAGGATCTCGAGGGTCTTGTGCAGTTCAATGTCAGTTTACTTGCAGAGCGGGCCGTAGTTATTCATGACCCCTCCAAACTATCTGCTGAGAAGATTGCCGAGATTATAGAAGATAGAGGGTTCGATGCAAAGATTATATCCACACAATTAGGCTCCAGTCAACAGTCGGCAGCTACCACATCACAGTTCAAGTTATTTGGAGTAGCATCGGCTGCTGATGCGACCGCTTTGGAAACCAAACTTCTATCGCTACCGGGTGTCAATTCTGTAACGATCAGTCTCGCCAAGAATCGGTTAACTATTTCTCATCAACCAAATATCGCTGGGCTGCGAGCTCTCGTCGACCTCATCGAGTCTCAAGGTTACAATGCTTTGGTCGCTGATAATGACGACAATAACGCCCAACTTGAATCTCTTGCGAAGACTAGAGAGATAACTGAATGGCGTACCGCCTTCAGGACTTCTCTCAGCTTTGCTATTCCGGTCTTTTTCATTAGTATGGTATTTCCTATGCTCATCCCGTTTTTGGATTTTGGAAGCTATGTGGTCTTCTTCCCTGGATTGTATCTTGGTGATATCGTTTGTTTAATTCTCACGATACCTGTTCAATTCGGCATTGGAAAGCGTTTTTATGTTTCTGCATACAAATCTATGAAACATGGTTCACCTACGATGGACGTATTAGTTGTTCTTGGAACATCTGCCGCTTTCTTTTTCAGTGTTGCAGCTATGATCGTTTCCGTTCTTCTTCCCCCTCACACTCGACCAAGCACTATTTTTGACACAAGCAGTATGCTTATTACTTTTATCACGCTGGGACGATTTCTTGAAAACCGAGCAAAGGGCCAGACCTCGAAAGCACTTTCTCGCCTTATGTCTTTGGCTCCGTCTATGGCAACCATTTATGCCGATCCAATTGCTGCAGAGAAAGCAGCTGAGGATTGGGATACCAAAGAATCAAAAGCCGATCACGCCCAGGAAGGAAATGCTACAGAGGAAAAGGTCATCCCCACTGAACTTATACAAGTTGGCGATATTGTCATTTTACGACCCGGTGATAAGATTCCTGCTGATGGAACTGTCACCCGAGGTGAGACTTACGTTGATGAAAGTATGATTACCGGCGAGGCGATGCCAGTATTGAAGAAAAAGGGAAGTCTACTCATTGGTGGTACAGTCAATGGTGCTGGCAGAGTCGATTTCCGTGTTACACGTGCTGGTCGAGACACTCAATTGAGTCAAATTGTGAAGTTGGTTCAGGACGCACAAACTACAAGGGCCCCAATTCAACGACTTGCTGATACCATTGCCGGCTACTTTGTTCCATTCATCCTTTGTCTCGGGTTTCTTACGTTCTCAATTTGGATGATCCTTAGCCATGTCCTTTCGCATCCGCCAAAGATTTTTGTGGATGAAAAGAGTGGTGGAAAATTCATGGTTTGTGTTAAACTTTGTATCTCGGTCATTGTGTTTGCCTGTCCATGCGCTTTAGGTCTTGCAACTCCCACTGCGGTGATGGTAGGGACCGGTGTGGGTGCAGAAAATGGAATTTTGGTCAAAGGTGGTGCTGCTCTAGAGACGGCTACTAAGATTACACAAGTTGTCCTTGACAAAACTGGCACAATCACAGAGGGTAAAATGAGCGTTGCAAAGATCAACCTGGTTTCTGCCTGGAAGAACAATGAATCACGTAAAAGACTATGGTGGACAATCGTTGGCCTTTCCGAAATGGGCAGTGAACATCCTATCGGTAAAGCTATTCTCGCTGCTGCCAAGGAAGAACTTGGGGTCGGCCCTGAAGGCACTATTGATGGGAGCATTGGTGACTTCGAAGCTGCAGTTGGTAATGGTATCAGCGCTTTAGTTGAGCCTGCTGTTAGCAACGAACGTACTCGTCACAGAATCTTAGTCGGCAATGTTCGCTATTTAACAAACAATAATGTATCTGTACCCCAAGATGCCATCGAGTCTTCTGAGGAAGCAAATGTCAAAGCTGCTGGATCATCTAAAACTTCATCAGCAGGTACAACCAACATCTTCATCGCTATTGACGGATCTTATTCTGGCCACCTGTGTCTTGCGGACACCGTCAAAGATAGCGCTGTCGCAGCCATTGCCGCTCTTCATCGTATGGGTATCAAAACTGCAATTGTCACAGGTGATCAACGTCCAACCGCGCTTGCAGTTGCACGTATCGTTGGCATTCCACCTAAGAATGTTCACGCTGGAGTTACCCCTGATCAAAAGCAGGATATCATTCGCAAGCTTCAGTCTCGTGGAGAATGTGTTGCAATGGTAGGAGATGGAATCAACGATTCTCCTGCTCTTGCCACAGCAGATGTTGGCATTGCTATGGCAGGTGGTACTGATGTCGCTATGGAAGCAGCAGACGTTGTTCTCATGAGACCAAATGATCTTATGGATATTCCTGCATCTATTCAACTTGCCAGATCGATTTTCAACCGTATCAAGCTTAATTTAGCTTGGGCATGCGGTTATAACATTGTTGGTCTTCCGTTCGCCATGGGCATCTTCCTTCCTTTCGGACTACATCTACACCCAATGGCAGCAGGTGCAGCAATGGCTTTCAGTAGTGTGAGTGTAGTATGCAGTAGTTTGTTATTGAAGACTTGGAAAAGACCTAGATGGATGGAAGATGCTTTGTTGGAAGAAAAGGGACAATTAAGAAAGAGGGGTCAAGGTTGGGGTTTCGGAGGCTGGAGTGGAAAGGTTACAGATGCTTATAGAGCTGTTATTGGAAGGGGCAGAGGTGATGAAGGGGGTTATGTTCCTTTAAATACTCTGGAACCTGTATAGGTTAGAGTTGGATATTGAATTGAATGGAAGAGTACTGGATTTAATTTGTTATTGCGAGATATCCTCTTTTGGTGTTGGGGCGTTATTATGAGTTTGCCAGCGAAACGTATTCGTTATGAGTTGTAGGATGGTTAAAGCTTTTCACTAGTCTATGTATTATACAATTCTAGTTTCTTTCTTGGTCTAAACCTAGACGTGTAAAAAATCACAAGAAAAATTCAATCAGCACAAGATAAGATCCGAAGTGCTATGATGATAAAGACCGATTCCTCATTCTCTCGCACACTCGCATACTTCATCTAGCGTTGATGAATATTGCAATGTGACCGTAATTCCAAATGAAAAAGCAAAATCTTCCTATTCAAGATTATGATCAAGATGTATTGCAATCTTGACTTCCATTCCACCATCCAGAAACAGGCAACAGCACCCGAGTTTTCATCCCAAATAGGATATCATCGTGTTATGTACCACCCAGCAACTACCAACTATGGACATCCGAATTCTCTGACCTTGATTACCCTTGATGGATGATCAATCTTTTCTATGGTTGGGGTTTTTCTGCAAAGCTACTCACGTAGTTTTAGGATGTTAGTCCTATGCATGTAAATATAATACCGCATACCATGTATAACAATGTTTATTTAGCTATCTGGATTCAGGAAGTTTGGTGAGAAAATTGACGTTTGGAGGTGGAAGAGGTATAGGGCCCATGTGACTTCACCTGTTTGTCGTTGGTGAGTTGATACCTAGGTACTCACTGTTTATGTATGTGTGTTACTGATGTACGCAGGAGAAGAATTTAGCGACTCCTCTTGGAAGTTTGACGGTGCTCGAGTTTATCTTCTCGTTTTCATCTATGAGGGGCTTTATTGTTATGGTAATTATATGATTTTGTTTGACATGTCATAATACATATGTGCCCACTCGAAAGTTTGTAATTGGAGTTGAATTGGAAAGATAGAGTTACGGAATTTGCTAGCTAAGCTATATAGATCTTTCGAGCTGTACCCGAATATTTCCTCTCCCCTGATATATACCTCTTATCTCTAGCTGCCTTATATACTACCAATACACGATCTTGAGGTTCTCATCAAACAATGCCTGATTCTGCGTCGCCGGTTTCATCTAATTATTAGCTTTCTCGACATCGATATCAACATTCTCTCTACTTCCCACTGCCTCCGGTGTAACTTCTCCACTAGCATTACTACCCACCACTGTCTCTGCATCAACCTCCCCATCCTCAACCTTGACATTCCTCTCCGAAAACATCTCATCATCCCCCTCAACACTCCACTCCCTCCATTCCCCCTTGAAGCCCCTCATCCACTCCCACCTAACTTTTCTTGCACCTTCTTTACCTTTCACTGGCATTCCTCCCATTCCCCCTTTCCTAAAATCTCCCTGCACCTTTGTTCGGTTCGGAACGATAAACCTCCTATCCACCCTCATAATCGCAAACAAAAAGAGCACCGCAATTTCAATCCCAAAATCAAATATATAAAAACATGCTTTACCATGATACCACACCGGGTCATCGATGCTTCTGGGTAGATATGCCGTTCCTGCTCTGAAAGCCGCTCCGAGAGTAAGTAATGTTGATGTTCCTAGCACCAATCGAACTTTTGTTCTTAATTTGCCGGTCCCGAATTTTTCCACCTGGTTCCGAGGGAGAAGCAGCCGGAAGGCCAGGAGTGGAATTGGGACGAATGCGAAGATGGCAAAATATGTACTAACAACCAATATTACAACCCGATCGATCCACAAAACATGTGGATCTAGTGTAAAGAAATTCTCGACAAGAACCGATATATTTGTGATCAACCCTGCGAACAGACTCACGTACCCTACGCGAAAACAAGTCCGGACCGAATATTTCCATGCCCATGGGTGATATGCCCTCAATAAACGACTTGTGAAAATGATATTGATGAGATATAACAATATTGTGCCTGCGGCGACGAAAACCTGGGCCGCGAGCGCGAGACGGACGTTGGAAGGGTAAGATGCCCAGATGATACGAAGAGCGCAGGTTATGACGCGGGAAAAGGAAAAGCCGAATGCCATGCCGGACATGAGGAATTTTTGGCCGCGACGGAAGTTTACTTGGAGGAGAGACATGTGGATAATCGAGGAGAGGAGGAAGAGGAGCATGAAGATTGTGGTGAGGGGCGTATCGATTGGGTGGGTAGGTGTGAGGCCTATGATGGCGGATTTTGGGGGGTAGGGCGGTGACATCTTGATGGTGTGTTAGATGTGCATTTGGTTTCCAGAAGGGAGATTGTGTAGAAGAGACAGGAGGAGAGGAGGAAGGTGACGACGGGAGAAAGGATTGACGAGAAGGACATATAAGGCAGGAAGAGGAGTGAACTTACATTCATGGTATCTGAGGACATCGGGCTTCCCAATCGAAAAGGAAATCTTTATATGGTTTGCACAAAGGATCTATTATTTCAGGCGCCTTTTCTCAAAAAAAGGTCTATCAGATCCTATCGTTCCAATGGCACGATTGTCACATACCTTCTTGAAGCAATGAGAGTGAAATACGTTTCATGAGTCCAAGCTCTTATATCAAGCTTCACCTTCACTTCACTGACAAACAAGATGATGATGAAAAAATAGAGATGAAAGAAAACTTGCAGACTCTTCAGTCTAATGTAGTACAAGGAAGAAAGAGTGTCATACAGCGGAACTACCACGTCTTATAAGATACGCCAGCTCCTGGACAGGATATTGAATTTGTCTAGCTGTCGTCTTTGGTTGCCTTGCACCTCGATACACAACATTCGATATTTTAGTAGCCATCTTTCGTACCATGGCAATCATCCAAACCGGAAACGAGATCCAAGACCAAAAATGCATCAGTCCGCAATTATAAATCTAATTGCTATTTCCATATTCACCTCCGCTCAAGTTCCCCTACCTAGATACCGTCTGCGACTGGAGTTCAGCCTCGATCCTCACCATATGGCTGTTGGTCATATTGTCATTTCCAACCAACAGTGAATACAACAAAGAAATCGGAATCTCGCTCTTACAAAAGACCGATTGTCGTATATATTTTTATGCTTCACCACAGGACTAATAGATCTTGATTGGTTTGTCCCGCTTTCTTCGCGAAAGGATTTCATGTTTTCCATTTTCATCCTTTTCTGACTGCTAGAACCAGGGGTCAGGCGAAAAACTGATCCCGAGTACCGACACCTACTCATACGCTCTTCCCGATACTCCCGCTCACGCCACTGAATATTAAGCATTGGGGCGTTCGCGTTAAGCCATCATCTGAAAAATCAACGACCTACGTAAGAAGCCCTGGCTGAATGAGTGAAAGCTTTGATCACTAGGAATGCAGATTGATTTTCGTGGGGAGGCGTTCTTGTGCGAGGGTTGAAGTATTTGCCAGCTATCTTGTATCGTTTTGCATCTGCTGTGCTACATCGCTAATGTTGGGTTCCACTGATACGAATACGGAAATATCTTAGAAGAGGTAAGGTTGAAATTTGATGGAGTACAAAAGGGGTAATTTGGGTGTATTGGATATGGCTGTGACTGTATGTGGCATATTTAGCCCCAGGACCCAGAGGCTACCGAGTCCTGTTGGTGAGTATACAAGCCAACTAAGACTATAAACTAGAGAGGCATTCATTGCGATTCGGTTTATATCAGTAGATGGGGGCTGGGTATCTGGTCCTGAGATTCTTGACTGTTGTATCGAGAATAGAGAGACAATTTGCCAGAGATACTTATTATTTGCTCAATCTCGCTGGTGATAAGTTGAAATACGTTTAATGCTGTCTCCCAGTCAATTGCGATGTACACCTGAATAACTGTGACTATGTGTTTTCAGACCCCGAGGCTAATGTACTTACCTCCATGTGACTTAGGTTGGGGTTCATTCTCAATGGCCTACTAGACTGTGGTAGCTGTTGCAGAGGGTCAAATCCGCAGGCATACTTAGGTTTGCCGGGTAGAAATTGGTGTGATATTTGTAAATTGGCTATTCGACGGACTTGCAGGCGACTAGCGGTCAAGGTTCGATCTGGCTACCGGTTCAATCAATTCTGTTAGGTACATTTGTGATGAAGAACCTAACAAGCATGTGAAAGCTGATTCTTTGAAGGGATAGTTGTTCTAAGTTCAAGTGCTTCAAAGACTATTGATAGCTATCGAGAGAGAGATATATGCTGTATTGAGACTGTTGGAGAAAGAGGGGAAAGATAATACTTTAGAGAAGGAAGCAAATGTGATTAGCGATATCTCCCCCCCCCCTTTATCGATGATTAATGTTTGCCGATAAGATAAGTTATCCTGAAATCTCGGGACTAGATTGCTGCTTGGTTTGGACGTCGAGATTAGAAATTCAATCCACGATTCAAGGGAAGTAAAATGTATTGAGGACGCAGTGAAATGATAGTCTGGTGATTATGATTACCATTTTGTTTACCTTCTTATGAGATATAAATGAGGGAATGGAATGCACAACGGTATGATAATTAGGATTGTTCCATGACTGAGAGGCACTCTTCTATTTATACAGAACATCCAATTCGAATCCAGTGTTCAAATTTGGTTGAATGTCAACAGTTGAATAGCCATGATAGAGATATATGCTGTACGACTGTGGGTTGGTCGGAATCCCTTACTTCTTGCTTGGAGGGAATCTCGTGGGAGTTTTGGCTGATGGCAGAATAAAGGCGGTGTACGTCGCCGTTTTGACTTATGACGTTTTTAGCCTGTATCCTTGCACTATTTTATGCACCCAGGCGATCCAAGCACAAACCAAAATGCGACAAGCTCCATCTACTCCAGGACATGACTTTTAAACATCCATACCTGTGATTTTTATTGATATGATTATAAGTTTGAATATAACTTCACTCGTGTCGAAACCTCGATTGATCTAGAATTCAGATCAAAATGGCAAGTCCGGCTGGAAAACGCGGACCATCAGTCTTGGTATGAGCCAAACCAACACTAAATTCCAGTTGATAGTTGATAATTACATTTTTGCTAATTTTGTCTCAGGTTACTGATTCTCGGGAACGACAACGCCCTTCCACAGCACGAAATAATTCTCAACGACCAAATGCCAATGGTTCGAATGCGCCTAGACCAACAAGATTCATATCAGTAGATAATGTTTTACAATATGCCTCTCAAATCCCATCAGGTCAAGCCCGAGGACCACCGGCCGGACGAAGACCTCAGGCTCTAGACCAACGTCGCGCAAGTGGTCCCATATCTGCTCGAATTGCACAACAGAATGTTCCAGGTCGGAGTACAAAAATCAGCGAGAAATTGGTTTTGATTCCAGATACAGTGGATGAAAAGGATGATTCAGAAACGGAAGAGAATCTGGGGGCTGGAAACCAACAGCGACTTGATGGTGGTGGGGGACCTCCGACAGATGCTGAAAGGGATATATTAAAGAAAAGAGGCGGTATCAGAGGAAAGAGTTATGCGGAACGGTTGCCCAAAGCGAGGAGAGCAAACGAATTGGCTAGAGTTACTGCGTATTGCACGGCACAAGCATATAAAACAAAGGCCACGGCTACATTCGTCAAGGAACGACACGGAGCCAAGACAAAGTTATACGATGATTGTCTCTATACAGTTTACCATTTGCCTTTATTACCTGGTACCGAAGGATTCAGAGTACGAAGTAGTCCGGTTTTGAAAAGTCCAGGTGGAAAAGCGGTACTAGATGAAGAGATAGAAAGGAGTGAGAATCGAGATTATCATGAAGGGTATTTCGAGGATACGGATACATACGGCGTAAGGGGAGGAGAAGATAGTCTACGAAATGAAACCGACGAAGAAAGAATCATAAGGGAAGAGGGAGCCCGAAGAGGTAGAGAGGAAACCCATATCTTTGAACAAGGCAAAAGAGCCGATAGTCCAAATCGAGTCGCGCCGGATGCGAAAACTTTTGCAGAAATGTTTGTCTTCTCGTATGGAGTGGTGGTGTTTTGGAATTTCACCGAGCATCAGGAAAAGGATATTCTTGCAGACTTGACATTTGCTGCGCACAACACAGATGTATCACTTGTTGTCCGACCTCAAGAGGAAGAAGATCTCGAAACAGAGGAGCTTCATTTTGAGTACAATTCCTTTGTTGACAGACCACGAATCTTTAATGATATGATAACGTTAAGGAGTGGTGATCATATGATTAAGCTAGCAATGAGTCATGCTATTGCTCAAAGTACAAAATTGAGTTTCTTTGAGGAGCGAATGTCGCAGACTATGCTAAGCGCAGAACATATTCCTAAGCACTTGGCCTTAACGGGCCAACTTGGTATGTCTCGTACGGAGATTCTCAAGATTCTTGGACGTCTCTTCAAAAGTAGGGTAGATGTCAATCTTTGTAAGTTATTACATCTGCTTTTCGCTTAGGTTCTTGCTAACATTCTCAAGCATCAAATATCCTCGACGTACCCAGTTTCTTTTGGGATTCAGAACCCACTTTACATCCACTTTACGAAGCCATTCGAGAGTATCTTGAAATCGGTCCCCGTATCACGACACTCAATGAGCGCTGTCGCGTTTTCTTGGACTTAGCAGAAGTTTTAAGTGACAGTATCGCAGATACAAAAATGAGCACAATCACATGGATTGTCATCATCCTAATCATCATTAGTATAGCAGTGACAGTCACAGAAGTAGGTTTAAGATTCATTATATTGGAAAAAGCGGGCGCAAGTGGGGGAGATTCTGCAGCGGGAATGGCTCTCATGGATAGAAATTGGTCGAGATTTGATTTTAGTAAGCCTCAGCTGGAAGCCATTTGTGGAGTGGGACACACGATCACGGAGCTTTGAACTGAGGATTTGGGAGATATTAATATTGAATGCGGGGTAGATAATTTGTTTTTTTGTATATTGGAAGGCTTGGTGCGGACATTGGGAAGGGTGTTGAGTGTGTATAGAGTAGTTGTATATAACATGCGTTTAATATTGCTTAATGAGAGCCAGCGTTCATATTAATTATAATCGGGATGACTAGATTGGGATGTTGCTAAGAACTTTGCTGTGGGCTTTTGTAATGTGCAGTTATTGTGTAATGTTTTTGGAAGCTCAAGTCTCGCTTACAACTTGACTAGTTGCAAGTGGACAAGGTCGTTCTTGTTTGATTAACTTATGATTGGAATGTACTCCCACCGTTGATGGTTAAATTTCATTAGAGGCATGTTTGAAAGGAAAGTTTCGAAGCTTTTGCAGAGACGCTAGTCATGAGTTAGCAGAAATATTGGTCTTCATGAAGGATCTCGATAGTCTCTCGTCGTCGTTTTGTCTGTAATTAGTTCCTTCTTGCTGAGTGTTTATTATTCTACGGTGAATGACTCTCGTATCACTAGAAGCCCAGAAGAATACTCTCATACCACTTGGATTCTAGTCTATTAAACCTAGATTCTATAGATTTTATATTTCTAATCCTGGATTCTACCTTTCAACCCTCATTTCTAGCTTTCCAGTATATATTCTAGCACCTTTCTCTATTACGATTACTTGCCTTCTAGTTGAAAGTTCCAATTTCATATTTTAGATTCTAATTCTAATGTGAAACATCCCGGTTTGAATATTACAATCCAGTCTAAAAATATAGAATCTAGCTATTACAAAACCTTGGTGGCGTGAGAATAAATAACTTCACTTTTAGTTGCATCAGAGTAATTTACTTTAGTTCTATTACTGTGCCATTTTTTGAGGACACTATGAATTAGTCGGTCATATCGCCTAATTAGATACTGGTTGCCCCTCTTACTAGCTCGTTCGTCAATGATTGTCGTCCTTGATTGTCGTCCTCTGTCAATTCCCAGAAGATTCAGTCCTTGTATGAACAAGGGTTGAATGAATGGCCTTAAGTCATTCGTAGTCTATAACAAAGGGGCTAGTCTTATAGCAAGGCCTATTTAAGGGTTACTTCTTCCTGTAATTAGCTAGCTCATTAGATAGAATGCACATTGACAACCAGAGCCTACATTTTACGCTCTGTGTCATTCGTATCCTTCTCAAACCAACAGTCCTCCATGTCATTTAAGTGTTGATGGGGCCTTCCAAAAATGTAAGTGATAGGACTCTCACTTGTGGGTTAGTTGTTGGATTTTTGGTAGCAGACATTTTTTAATCATCCACAGTCAAATCATTTTCTGGAAACACGTGGAGCTACTGGAGGATCTAAAAAATTTACCTTTGGTTCATTTAGTACCTGCAAAAATCACATAAGCTCCCACAGCACATCATATCACAATCAAACATAGCTTCATCAACAAGATGTAAGAACAGCAGATCGATTAGCTGACAGACTTTCTAATATCCCTGGAAATATGCCCGATATCTCCTACTCAAATCCATAATCCTAGAACAAAAAACCTCCATCATGTCCGAAAAATGCTTACACCCAGAAATCCGCTCATAAATCATAATCTCGATCTCGTAAGTCATGAGTTCATAAATACATGGGCTGCCATATTCATATCCAAACCCTAGCACCGAAAAAAGAGGATATCGATAAAGTATTGGCGGCCGACCCGAGTGGGTTGCCACAAAGAAACATTGTCCTGAATGTAGTTGAATGGTGCCCTTTGACTGTTTGTCTAGACTGCGACATACGGATTTGCCGAGTCGTTTATATCGAATATGAATCAACAATAAATGCTAAAATTCCCAACTATGATGGTCTTCACAAACAGGGGCAACATGATCGCGTCCACTCTACAAGACTATGCTCCCTATCTGCCATTTCTTCGGGCAGCCGCAGTTGCCTTCTGAGCAGCAACCTTGGCCTTGCCATCCTCAACCTTTGCCTTTGCGGCAGCTTCCTTTGCCTTCTTCTCCGCATCCTGACGAGCTTTCACATTATCCTTGTGATCTGGGTGCTTATATCCACATCCGTTAGGACAGGTGTCGGAAGCGCGAAGGAATGTATAGTCCTTGTTGTCTGGTCTAACAGCGCAAGTGGGGCAATAGCATTGGTGAGTGAGGCAGTACTTGAGCCCTTTGTTTGGTGCATATCCTTCCATGCGACAGTTACCCGTCATCGTCTTCATACCGGGGCAGTGGTGAGTTTTGGCGGAATGTCCGGCAGGCATGATGAACTTTGGATGGTTCTGGAAAGTGGAAGATTTTGTGTATGATTGTGTCTTAATCGCGTATTTGGGAATGATGACTTGAAAATGGATGCTAAGTTGATGGAAGAAAGTGAGTTTCGTTAATGAAGAATTCTGATAGGCAGTTGATGACTTCGAGTTTATGATGGAGGGAAGAAGGAGAAGCAGCCTCTGGGACAAGATATAGACATCTCGATTGGATTGCCGTACAGCTGATAAGATTCATAATCACATGTGGCAGTAGCGGTAGTAGTAGCAATGTTAAATTGTTGTATTAAGATTACGGTGATGATGTGATTGATTAAGCGAGAGTTGAATTAGGGGAGAGTTCAGATGATATAAACGACCCATGCCATATATGAAAGAAACAAGCGCAGAAAGTAAGCTACGATAGACCATAAAACAGGTATGATAATCGAGGGGAAATTGAACAATTCCAAAAGGAGCAGCCGTGCGATATTTCCTCTACCGTACCAAATCATGAACTAGAATGATGCTATTGAGAAATGCATGCCTTTATGAGTACCAATGACCAGATCTTTGAGAAGTTAAGTTAAGGACTCACAAGACCGTATTGAAGAATGAAATTCGTCATTTGTTAGCAATGAGAGTGCGCTAAGCAGTGCTACTCAAAGTCTGTCACCAAGTCGACATTCACACATACGGCAAGGTGATTCACTTAATCATTGCAATTTAGCATAGTTTGTACGGTTCTATTCACAGAAGAATAAGCCATAACGATGAAGCTAAAGGGGCAAATGGGAGCGTTCATGCCAGTTATAAACTCTAGCTAGGCCTTCCTAAATTTTTCCAAATCTGTTAATTCTAAGATTGATAAGTCTATCTACTTTCACAACTTACCTTGTCAATAGTTCTCCAACAATTATCTACAAAACTTAAGACATTTACCCAGTTCCCTGCGAAAATCAAGACAATAGACCTACTTCCACTCATAGAGCCACTCTACTTCCTGTTCCTCGCTAGATTTTCTAGGTCATTTACAAAACAACACACACACTCCCGAGACTATAACCTACGTTCCTTATGGCTACCAAAGATTCTACAATCCATCATTGCCCTAAGAAGTCAAAAGGTAATTGTCGCCGAGCCTATACTCCTTGTCCAAACTCAAGGCCTTATTGCTCGGCACACATGACTTACTGTAAGGAAGAGGGCTGCAGATTGCCGTATCTTCTAGGCAATCAGCGATGTGGACGTTGTGCTGCCACTGCCGAAAAAGAGGAGTTTCTAGCGAAGGAAACTGCTGAAAAGGAAGCAAAAGATAAGGAGAACGCTGGAAGTAATAAGAACGGCAAAGACAAGGAAAAGAAATCCAAGGCAAAGAAAATTAATCAGAGACTCAAAGTATGTCATTTAGTTCTTTCATTGCATGCCTTCGGGATCCCCCGAGATATATACGAGACTTTCTTTCTATCCAGTGTCATATAGTCACTGCGCAATGTGAGCCTTTGGTTCCTTTTCAAATTTCCTTTTTGTTAGACAATTACTAATTTATGGCGTTGCAGAGATAGATTGTAGTTTGCGATTAGTGAAATTTAAATATCCCAGGGGGCGGATATATATTGATCTGATACTAAGAACTCTTCGGAAATCATTATTGACACGGAGAGGATCTAGATTTACTGTCAAGTATCAAAATCAGGATGCCCATTAGTCCGGAAATTCAGAATCTTTCAAAAATTGAAGCAGCTTCAGTTATCAAGTCTTTCGGTCAAAAGGTATGGTTCTTGGGGTGCTGGAGGAGAAAGGGGGGTAGCCCCAATTAGTAAGAGCTCAGACACCCAAACTTATTTTAGAGTTCTTACCATCGTAGCTAGCTAGTACAGCTTAATTCCATTAATATCTGAATGCCCTCATATTCTAGCTCATGCCTCACTCTGGCAATTTTCAAAATAAGAGATGGTAAATCAATGACGATATTGTCGACATCTCAAGAACGGAATTTTGAATGGAACTGTTATTTGAATCATTGCAAACACTGAGAACCATTAAGATACTCTAGGGAAATCATGCACATGAACATAAATCCAAACAGCAGACCTATACATTATATTGACGTGAAATATGAAAACATCAAACAGACTAATCACTGAAATTATTGATGTGGTAAACGCGTTTTTATCATGATACAGGAGAGACAGACCGGCCTTAATCGGATAGTAAGCGATAGACTACTCAACAAGTTCTGCGAGGCATTTTTCATTATGATTACAATGTGATCGGACGGGGATGATACTGTGGGTAAGAAACTAATAGAATCGCTCCAAGGGTAAATTCCAGGCTTTTAAGTAAATTCAAGACGGGAGAGACTACAAGAACTTCCTTCATAAGTGGCAATGTACTAGGCGTCGTGGAGGTGTAAGGAATATTACGTGTATGTTAATGTGCACCCAATTTTTTCGGGCAGAATCGTTTCGATGCTTAGACAATCGCACACTTTATGACTCACACTCTCTGTTTTCCGAATACTTTAATCACTCAAAACTAAGATCCTTCACGTTTTCAAATTCATTTGTATCAATAACCAAGTATTTTCTTCTTGACATACAGAAGAATAGAGACCTTGAGTTACCTCAGTTTATACAGAGAAGCTCCTTAGCAACCACAGACACTATCACTAAATGTAAATTAGAGAACTTTAAATTATGGCCCTCTGAGACACATATGCTTCTATTTTATCTTTTGACACGAAGTTTCCTCTAAAAAGATGTTGCGGTAATGATTTGAGACGACCATGAATATCTATAGATGTGATCTTTGAGTTGTACTTATGGAAACCGAAAATCGAAGAGCGTCATCTATATCCCGACGTTCGATCTTGACTAACACAGAACTATAGCCCTTACAATAAATAAAGACAAAATCTGTCTAATTTACTTGAGTTAGATGTCAGATTATTATCATGTTGTGATTTCTTGAGCTACCTACTTGGACGAGTCTTTCAATTCATGAATTACAGCGAAATAATTTTAATGCAAGTTAACGCTACCTGTTTTTAGAAGAAGGATTGATACAACAGTGGGAGAGAAACAGACGCTTTTTCCCTTCAATAAGTGACTCAGAATGATACCTGATATGTGTTTGAAGAAAATGGTTCGATTGTAGCAACTACCTATGTTTCAATTGATCCATCTACTTTTTCGCTTGTGGAAAGCTCGGCAGTTTTGTGGTTAGTTTGTTAGGTATCAAAGTATAATTTTCGACTTTTCATATTGCATTTCAGGGTAAACTAAAAAGAGGGCTTCACTTAATGATAGATCATGTTGGAAATATACGGCACGTGCACCTTATGTGCATATATAATATCTCCCCCTTCAGGAATTAGATTTAGATCACTACAGCAATTCTACATAGTCAATAATGCATGCATTCCACTAGCCTACTCCCTTAATTGTGAACAGATCATGAGTTATCATGTGATATGATATATCAAGATTGTAGACTGCAAGTGCGTTTTGTAGACCTGTTTTGTTAAGTTCTCATTTAATTCACGATTTGTAGAAAGATTGGTGGGACTTATTGGGACACATTCTAGTAAATTTCTAACCTATAAGAGAGGCACTCATCTTGCCCTGTGGATATCTTCATATATGTACATATATTTCACACATCATGCCATCATTCCAGTCTCCAGAGACACCTATTTCGCCTTGAGAGTATTATCATCTACATACATTCCATACACCATGCCATGGCCAGCTGAAATTTCGCTTGGCCATTACTCAGACCCTTCCTCCGATTTTCAGTCAGCTTCATCTGCTACATTTTTATCCGGTGTCATTAAGACATGACCATCGAAGTAATTTTTCCAGTCCTTAACGAATTTATCACCTCTCTGAAAATCGGCAGTGTCATGAAACCCCGTTTGCGTGAACTGAAACAATCGACGAATCCAAACACCTCTAAAATAAGTATCGTTCATGTAGTTGGGATCAGCTTGTTGCATGATCTGATCAAAATGATTCTTGATTGCAAGTTCATCTTCGGTGAGTGCTCGTTGAGGGGGAGTTTCACGGTCTCCATCCCAGAATGGAGTACGTTTATTATCATCAAACCAGAGCCAGGTTCTCGGGACTCTAGTAATGACATGTGGGACTGATAAGGCATCATCCCAGTCGATGGTTCCAGTAATCTTCCACCGATCACTTGTAACTTGATTTTGGCCATCAGGAGTTTGAGAAGCTTCATCTACAATTTTGGCTTCATTTTTAGTGATATCGTCACTGACATGATCAAGATCGAGTGGCTTTGTGATTTCCGATGTCGAGCTTGAGCATGGAATAGTAGGCGTTGGAGAATTATCCTTTTCAATGAAAATATGTCGAGAGCAGATATCCCAATTCCACAAGATGTTTGTCGAGTCTGAATCCTTGAAGAAGCCAATCTGCTCCATTTGCTTTAAAGCATCTAGAAGCTGGCCCCATAGTAACATTTCACGTCCAAAAGCACCGTCAGTTTTCTTCTGGTCGTTGAGCATGTTGAAAAGCAAAGATGCAAGACCTTGCTTTCCGAGGGGTGAGGCGACGTCCATAGGGTTAAGATGAAAGCCTGATATTACTGGCGCAGAGTTCGATTGGTGAATAGATGTGGAAACCCATGGCAAGAGCTGCGCACCAGAAAGCTCACCGGGATCTTCAAAGGTGATGTCCTCAATTTTAATCAAGTGTCGGGCTACGAGAGTCGTGAGTTCGAGTTTTTCAGCGAGCGGAAGAGTGGGGAAAACATCTGAGAGAGGCTGTCCGGTGATTTTCTCTTGCAGAACGAACTGAGATGCAATAACATTGTCCGCGGTGGTATCGATAGCTGCGATTGTTGGCACACGGAGAAAGTCGAATTGTTTGAGAAACAAGAGTATGGAAACCTGGTCGCGTATTTTATGCAATTCATGATCTTCACATGGAGAGCGTGGAATACGGAGAACAAAATTTCGATCTTCAGACTGTCCCGGAAATGTCAGTCCGATGACTCGGTTATAGCTTCCACCTTCCATCCGCTCTACATTCGATGGAGAACCGAATCCGATGTTCTGACAAAGCTGAGCAATTTTCAACTTGTATGTTTCAAACGATTCCTGTGCATATTCGTAGGTTGACGAAGCGCTTGATTGATTGGAGTGGTTTGAACGATGTGTGACACTGGAGGATTCAAGCTTCTCATCATCATCTGGCCCATCCGATCCGTCCTCATCATCTGGCTTATCCGATCCGTCCTCATCACTATCGTCTTCCATGTCTGTATCAAGATCTAAGGACTGATAGTAGGCATCCCACTCGAGAACTAAGACTTTCAACACAGTATAATGACTGCTTTGAGCAAATCCCTCAAGAGCAAACTTGACAAGTCGTCGAATCCATACACCTCGGCCATAAGCATCCGCCATATAATTCTGGTCTGATCGTTGTAAAATCTGCTCAAAAGAAGATTTAAGGACAAGCTCTTCCATAGTCAATTCCCGAGCTGACTGAATATCATTGTTGCCTAGACCCTCACACCATTTGCTTGACCGGTCGTTTTCTTCAATCCATAGCCAGACAGGTGGAGCTCTCGTCATAACGGATGGTGCAGACAAGAGCCCATCCCAATCCAGAATACCAGTTAAAGCCCATTGTTCATTTGATTGCTTTTCAACCATGATGTTTCTAAATGCAAGATCCCAATGCCATAAAACACAATCGGTGTCGGTGTTTGAGAATAACCCGGCAGTTTTCATTTCTTTTGTGATCTTCTGAAGTGAGTTCCACTGGATATCCATGAAGTCCTCATCGGCTGTTTTGCGTTCTTCAAATATAGAGTACAAAAGTGATGAGAGTGGTTGCTTGTCTTGGCTGGACATGACTTCTAATGCATCATGCTGGCTGAAGCGGTACCCCGTGACCTCAATGTCGGTTGGGATGGTGAGCGGCTCATGAGAGATAGAAGGAATGGAAGGGCCTGCAACAAGTTGTCCTGGTCGATCAATCTTCAAAGTATTCAACTTCTTAATGATATCAGCAAGCAATTTGACGAATTGCATTTTTTCATCAGAAGGCAAGTCGTAATAAACTGATCCAGCGTTGACTCCCTTGAGCTTTCCTTGAAGTATATACGGACGACCAATGGCATTGTCTGAGGTGGAATCAAAGGCGACAACAGCGGGGACTGGCATCAATGGGGCGAGATAATGTAGGACTGCAACCTGATCTCTCATGCTTTCATTTGTATCAAGGTTTCGAGGAATGCGAAGAACATAGTCCTGATTATCTTTGGAAGGAAGTGAAAGACAGACGACTCTATTGAAACTACCTCCTCTCATACGATCAATTTTCGAAGGCTCACCGAGACCAAGGTCATGACATAATTGAATGATCTTATGCTTGTATGTCATAAACGGCTCTTGATCGTCCCAGTCGCAGGTAGAATCTGAACCCCGAAGGACCTCGGAGCTGGAAGACTTTATCGACTCCGGAGCAGGTGACAGAGTGGTGGGCGCAGAATTGATAAACTGTGCACATTGTCGTAGGCCTTCTAAAGTGTCTTCAGAAGGTTCGGGAACGATCGATGTTAAAGGCGACACAGAGGGATTTTTGGACGTGTCGGCAAGTGCGGTTTTGTTGTCGCAGCTATCAAAAGAGTCGGAGTCAACTATAGCTGGGGCTGACTGTGGAGTTGGAGAGAAGCAATGATCAAAATTCGAGGAATCATTGACCACGGTGACATTGAGTGTTGATGCTTCATCGGAAACCGATGGTGGAGGTTTTTTTTGCGTCGACTTTGAGACTCTAAATTTGAATTTGGATGCGATTTTGCGCAGAAGGGTTTTTATGGAAGGCATTTGAATGCAAACGACTACCAGTAATCTGGCAGAGATCAAATAGCTCTTGAGTGTTGATGGCTGATGAAGAGAAGATGTTGTGTAGAAGATCTCGATGTTTATGTGGAAAGTGTTATTTGGAAGATGTTTACAAGACAGGAAGAAAAAAAGGAGAGTGGGTGGGGGGAAGCGATGTATTTAAGGAATTTGACGACGAGATGAATGCATTGCAATTCCCTTAGCGTCACACCGTAGGAGCATTGCGTACTGACCGTATTTCAAATTATCTAGGTCATTAAGGTTCGCTCATTCGCGCGTTCACCCATTCATGTCTCTGTTGAGTGAATAACTATGTAAACGTAGAGGTGTAAACATCGGACGAGAAGGTAAGAGATGAATTGCGAATACCGTACCTTGCCAAATCAACGAACAGAACATAATACGGTGTACATGCGACTGTGTACGGCTTCCCTTGATATCAAGATTATATAATCATATATCAGACGAAACTGTAAGAGTTGAAATTTAGATAACTACCGTAATCTTAGAATCGAGTAAGAAAACATCACACGGTATATTCACGATGGTGTATGTATGTGTGTGCGGCTTTTATTGATATAAAGAGGTACGTCTTGAATTACAAATCATCTCTGAATCATGGTTAATTCTGAGTTATACGGCGAATTTCGATTATAAATCATCTTCGAATCATATGTGTTCTTGAGTCGTACGGCAAATTCAAATTACAAGACATTCTTGAACCATACGGCAGTTTGAAACGGTGTATTATCGCTGAATAATGAACAATTATTAAGCTGCAAAGCAGGTTTGAAACTCGATTTCCTCAGACATCTCTTCACTCATCCATCATACTGGTAGGAATCGAAGTCATCGTTGTTGTGCATGTTAGAAGTGCCCTCCGTCATCTTCGACCAATCGATAGCCGAGACATTTGGAATCAAGCATTGCTGATGCTGGCTAGGTAGGCCAATGATATTGATAGTTTCAATCGCCGTCCATTTCCCCGGTACTAACTATTCCAGCTGTCCCAAATTGCGGTAACCTTGTTTCTGATTCTCCTAGTCATCTCCATACTTGTGAAAGTCGAGAGACGAGCAACCCTTTAATGCTACACTTTAGAGCAATAATATACATATCTTCCCCGGAGTGCTGCTCTATTTGTCAATTTTAGCTAGTTTACAGATATTTCGGTCCCAATTCCTCGATAATTCGGTCCCATGAATTGTAAGTGAAGAAAGGGATACGCTCCAATGGTGGATTGGTGATTTGCTATAATGGCAAGGACAGAAATCTTGAAATCTTGCAGGCATTGGCCCAAATTTATACTATTTCAGAGTCTTTCCAATGTCCATGAACGTTTTCAGAGGAAACTCAAGTTACTGGAATGATGTCGATTGGGACGGTGAATTTCAGAAGTTCATAAATAGAAAATTTGAAAGGCAGGCTAGAAAAACGACCAATTGGGTGGTACTGACGTGCAGGATTGGAAATCGACAGGTTTGATAGTAGGACGTAGACTTCCAAGAAATCGATTGTTAAGACTTATATCTGATTTCTGAATCGCTCCACCAGACCACAGGGATAGGTAAGTTTTCAACAATCGTATTTCTAAATGAATAGATGACCATCTAACTCGAGGATCAAGCTGTGTTCCAAATTAAAGAGAAACCAACGCGTGTTTGATGCGTCTGAATATCAAAGTCCAAAGCAGGTATCGGGTTCACGCCGCAGTATTCGGTAGGAATGGATGAAGTTCCGACAGTACTATTGGCTCTTATAATGCACAACGTCAAGTTTTGATTCTTTAAAAAAGGGCATATATTTGCGGACGTACGACGGAGGTGTATCAATCAAGAGAAGTGTAGGATATAGTCTCAACGCTTGGGTAGATACAGCTAAAAATATGAGAGGACTCTAAGCTACCAATAGAAGGGAGATTTTAACCTCGTCTATCAGTCTTCACTATACATATTTTGCATGGATAGGGGTGAATAGCCGATAGTATTACCTGACCTGATCGAGAGCCTGAAAGCATTTTCCTGTATATGGAACGCATGAATATTAAATGTTGAAGACTCCGCTGCCAAGAATCAAAAAAACAATAATTTTTAGTGTAGCCTGGTGGAAAGATATGACTGGGAGATTCGTGAGCAATCAAAGTCCACGATTGTAGGTGGAAATTTGCATCTAATCCAGGTGGATCAAATACAGGTTCTCGGGAACCGTCTTCAAATTCTCTTCAATGTTCACAGTTTAATTACGTCGCATGTACAGAAAAAACACCTAGCCTGCCCCTGCAGAGGGAATAGCCGCAGACCCAATAAGAAAATCCAGGGCCTTTGAACAATTTCTTGTGTTTCAAATTGGATAAAAACCAGATCCCATTTCACGATACGAGGTCAGCAGATCAAGTTCAATCTTTTTGGGGCTCCAGTTCTAACTTGAAAATCAGAGCGCCCATCAGGTCATTGGATGTTTAGGGTTTCATTTCGTCGCGAAATACGATCTGGCGGTAGGACCCATTTACTTTTTCGGCTATCTCATTGACTTATCTTAAAATACCGAAAAGACATTTTAGTTCCTACATCTCAAAATCAATAGAAGTGGTAGAATAATATGAATACATGTATAGCACGAACAAAAAATTAGAACATTCGATACGCTGCCATGTTAGAAGAAAGAGCGAGGTCGGTCGACGGTGGCAAGAAAACCAACGAGCGGCGTACGTTCAAAAGCAGCGCAAAAATGCAGAGAAACAAGCGAGAGAGCAGTTGCAGAAGCAAAAGATGACATCCATATCAATGGAAAGCGGCGGCTGATGTAACTCACGATAGCATCTCCTTGGGAAATCCCAAACGAATTACCAAGAAAAAATTGAGACAAGACCAAGGGTGCAGTCTAAAGGATCTAGAAATAAGCTGAATGATTGAGTGGACTCGAATCACCTAGATTTGACGGGTAGCAGGCATACTTCCACTCTTGGATCCCCATAACCATCAGATCAATGTGTTTACTCCCTTTCCGCTCACCCTTGTCGTTTCCTCTTTTGCAGAATGAGAACTACTTCCATCACATCTTGCGATGGAAGTAATAAACTGCATCCCAAGTCAATCTGCCTCAGCACCGTAATACTCTTGAATATTCATAGGCGATTTATGTCGTCCATTACACGCTATCCCTTGCACCAAGAGTCCAACCAAGGGAAGGATTGATTTTCTCTGATAACTTTCGATATCGACTGCATCCTTATTCACCTCTCAAAAATTAACAATACCATCCGCATTTTCTCATCCAGCCACGAATTCACTTCAGCAAAATAATCATCAGAAGTACTTCAACCTGTCGTGCCACTCCTGTTTGAATACCACCAACACCCTGAGTGTCAACAACTTTGAATCGAGGTTTGTAAGGATTCCCAAGACCTCAGATCAAGATATACGGATTTTTTTGGTCTGGAGTTCGCGGACCAGTTGAGTTTGGGTTTCTTCGCGTCTACTAACGCAATTAGTGCCTGATCCCCAACTTTATCGTTGGCACACCTCTAGAGAGATTTTCGGGTATTCTAGGCCTAGGCTACAACTAGTAGATTAGATAATCGTATCGTCATATCAACAGCATTCAAGAACTGGGAGTGAAACTCGCTGATAGTTTTTTTTACATTGAGATATACCGGCTCGTCTAATGGTGAGTTTTCTAATAACTATTCCAAGTTTTCACCAGTTCCAATTCCAATTCCAACGCTCGTCTAGATAATACACGCTATTTTTCCAGCTTTTAACTCCCATAACAAGATACAAACAAAACATAGAAACCTAAGTAATACAAACCGAATTCCTAGCATCCAGTATCATTCACCCCTCAATCCTAACTGTGCTCTTCCCTCTCCCCCCACCACACATCTACACTTCCACTCCCAATTTATTCAAAGCTACTCCTGCAAAATGTCCCCCCACAACCGGCCTTGCGATAAAATGAGCACCAAAGTCCGCTAAGTCTGCTGTCGTTGTATCATAGAAATCCGTCAATGCTACTCCCGATTCACTCATTCCCACAAACTTTGCAACATTTCCTATCATTTCCTTCTTCGTTTGATCCGATGCAATAGATGCACACCAAATATTCCAATCACTTTTTGTCCATCCATGTCTTGAATCTAGTGGAACACCGTAAGTGTTTGTTACTGAAGGGTAGAAGGTGGATTGCATGTCGTAGATCGATTGAGGGATAAGGTTCAGAGAGAGGAGTTTATCTGGGAAGAGATTATAGAGGAGAGAATAGGATGAAGAATTAGCGTAGTTGAGTGATGTGTGGGCAAGCATTGGTGAAGAACTGGAAGAACTCGTAGAATTGACAACAGCGAGATGTATCCACTTTTCCACATATTCCTGGGCGATGGAGCTGTAATTTGTCGAAACATCAGAATGAGAGGTCAAAGAAGCAATTTCCGCCATCGCTTTAATCCCAATGACACCCTTTAATGCCAGATTTGTCTGATTAACCAGTTTGCCGGCAAAATCATCTGTGCTCAGTTGATTCGCCGGAATCAGCGCAGAGGCAATCAGGTATTGAGTCCACTGATCCAGGATTTCATAATGGTCGTTTAAGAATTCTGTATCGTTAGTAGCGCGGAAGTAAGAAAGGGACATGATAAGCATGTTTCCGCACTCTTCTAATGGCATTTCTTCATCATTCCCCGCGGAGTGACCAGTAGCATTAGGATAGGCGGAACCGAGATCGTGCATACTGTAGGCGTTGGGGTAGCGACCTGTTTCTTGGTTTTCAAATAGAGGCTTGAGGGCTAATTTGAGGAGAAGTGGGTTGGTGTAGAGAAGGATAGGGTGCATTGGAAACAGTACATCGACAGTTTGAACGTTGCCATCGGAGGATATCTCTTTGACGAAGAGGTAGGGGTTTGAGGAACTGCCTACAAGTTGAGTTGCGCCGAATGCTTGTCGTGCAGATAGGGAGGTGATAGTTAAGTAATCTTGGCCACCAAAAGCAATGGAGTCTTGGCTAATCATATCGTCGAAAGTGTCGGAGAAGCTGCAGGATGTGTCCCATTCGTTGTAGAAAAATGATAATGCATCGGTATCACTGGCAAAATATGATGTCCACAAGGATGGTAATGTGGTATTACCACCGCTTCCATCAAACTGAATTGCATCTTTCTGGGCCAATCCCAACACAAATACTACCTCCTGAGCCGTCGTGTACAAATTTCCAAAATTCTTAGCAAAACCAAACGTCGGAAATTCATCATTTATCGCTCGATAATTCCAATCTTTAGTATTCGGAAGCTTTCCTTCGCTTTGGAAAGCAGCACGAACAACTTTGTCTGCTCCGGATTGATAAGTGATATTGCTGTTATCTTGAGTGGCCCAATACCAATATCCCCATTCGGCTTGCTCATTGATTTCAGTAAACGCTAGTTGCTCTTGTCGATAGACTCTATGATATGCAACTTTATCATCTGTCACTCCATAATCCCACTGTGCCGTAGTACTTCGATCACCTGAAACCCATTCTGAGTGTGTTAGTCAACGGCACAGTATAATGAGGGTATCCAATGGTCCGGACAGCATTCTAACAGTGACCAATTTACAATTGCTCAGAAGCTTTAGAAGCATGATTTTCTAAAATATCCACTTCTCTGACCGGACATTGGACACCCTGTACAGGGTAAGAATAGATTACTTACCAGCCGAGATATCTGCATAAACCGACACATCATGAGTTTTCCCATCTGTAGACACCACATCCACATGCAAATAGGCCATAGTCAAAGATTGTTGTTTCAAATCTTTTGGGTTAAGAGGTGACAAGAACGTAGCGGTCAAATTAATCTTTCCTCCTACGTCAAAAGTAAAAATACTCTTTGTAGAGGTATATTCGAAAGACGTCTGCTCTGCAGATTTGAGTAGAGTTTTATTGTCAGCTGCATAAGGATATCCCATCCAAGTCAATGGTTCACCATCTACCCTTACAATTCCTGTCATTCCCGTGATTTGGTTGCTAGAATCCCTATGTTAGCCTAGCTGACTGAGCAGTAATAGGCAGTTGGAGAATAACTGCTGTATTGATGGATGGGCAACAACTTACTGCCAGAATGTGCTCCATCGCAGAGCAAGGCTATTGCCGTTTTTATAGTCAGTAGCATTAGTTCCGAAAATTTGCCAACTATTCAGATACGGCGATTTGACCATCAAAGGAACAGCAGGCGGCCTCTCAGGCGTGAATGTTCCTTGAGCATAACTTTGCCTTATAGCTGCCGAGAGAATTCCTAAAAGAATGAAATGAATAGAAACCATCATTATGGCAATATTAATACAGAAATAGTGATACAAGTGAAAGCTGGCAATGTATGTTGATAAGACAAAAAAGATAGAGGTTCAGAAAGGAAAAAAGCTTGAAGTCGTGAGTTATAAATGAATGGTGTGTTGGGAATTACTTCTCATTATCTAGCTACTGATAATCGTGAGCGATCCGCGAAACTAGCAACAAAATATCGATTCTCAGAAGGTAGCAGCAAGAAAGAAGGAAAGACCCAACAAAGGCCCCACTAAATGTAAAAGGGCCAAGAGAAGGAAGAAATGGCAGTGTAGTGAATGTAATGACACACTTCTATGCATCTAAATGTAAAGAAAATTGAAACAATGACCGGTTGGAATTTCCGCACTTATAATTCATCTGCCTTGGCAAACAAGTTCATTAACCTGAGGACAAACTCCTGTCATATACATGGAGGAACTAGTGAACCCCCATCTCCCACCAACAAGAAGGGCCCAGCCCACGAAGCAGATCGAATAAGCCTAGAAGCTGACCTGAGTGGGGAATATAAATAGTGACATGCTTCATTGCCTTCTCAAAAGGGCGGCTATTTCGAGCATACCGGCCTGGGTACCTGGAGCATATGGAATCAAATCCATAGATGCAAAGGGGGCCTGTAAATCGAAGCGCTGTACCAGGCTGGCACAGGCGGTTGAAGATCTGATCTAAAATCTTAGATCTGCGCTCGAGCTGAGACTCATGATGTCAAGAAGTGGATGAATTGAACATTATGACCATGATATAATGAGCTGCCAGCGATTACCATTTCTATTGAAAAATGTAAACGAACCCAATCTCGGATCTGGAAACTGGAACACATATCTCATAGAAGCGGTCAATTAAATCAGGTATTCATGGCAAACTAAACAAGCACATTCGAAGGAAGGAAGATTGGCGGTAATGGTGGTCAAGCACATCGGAAATTCGCTAACCTTATAAGAAGGATCTGGTGGGCCAAAGTCTTGGAAATCGTCGCCCCAATTTCTCGCTTCCAATTGGCTATTATTGTAGGCTGCCCCCCATCTTCAGTCTATTTTGATGCAGAACACAGTCATCGAAAGACCTTACGATATGATGTACAGCCCCGAGACAGCTTGCAAATATGAGTGCGGTACTAATATCCAAAAGCGTGGAAATTTCTTACTTCTGATTTACAAATTTGATCTCTAAATGATTTCTCTCAGACCGCAAAATACAGTACTTGAACTTAAGGGACTCGAAAAAGACATATGGGAATACTTTTTCTTCTAATCCACGGATGAAGTCTACAAAGGGGGTCAACATTACTATTATACAACTCGTGAATATAGAATATAGTGACTCTTGAAGTTCGAACGAAAGACTAGGGTTGGTAGTTTGATTGATTTAGACTTAAATTTCAGGTCATTCCTTTCGAGAATACCTAGTTCTACATTTTGTGTAGCCCTGTAGCCTTTCTGGTTATCTTTCTCGAACTTTTTGTAGTTGCTCCCATCATACCGTAGAAAGGACGTGAAGATAACCATACAAGTATATCGTGGATATTGAACGTATGGTTATGTCCCATTCCGTACTGGAGAAGTGCAATCCCCTTCCGTCTGATACATAATCATAGTTGGTTCAGCCATTCAGCTGCTGCCTTCACAGAATTGACTGCTTCCTTTTCGAATCCAATAATATTTCCAACCAGCAAAATATCATGAGTCGCAACCTCCTCACTATGAAAAGCAATTTTATTGCCTTCTATGCCCTTCATTCCGTCTGAAAAGTCCTTGACTTGTTCAAGTAAGATCTCTTGCCCATTGCCTTGGATCCACATTGGTGTCTTTGTATAGAATGGAGATTTTGCAGGACTGATCCATTTAGAGTCCATGCTGACTGGACCATCTTTGGGACAATAGGAATTGGCTCCCCAGATCGCAAAATTGGCAGGAATGTAGTCTGTGAATCTGTGTGGAGATTCATACAACACTTCTGGAGTAAGAGTCCTTGAAAGATCAATCCAGGGAGACCACAAAAGTGCCGCTGCAGGACCAGGCGCATCAGTATCAGCAAGATATCTCAATAATGCCGCAACGATATTGCCACCTGCTGAATCTCCACCCACGATTATGTTGGAGTATTCAATTCCTAGATCTCGGAGATAGTGGAGAGCTGTGACAGCGTCTTGAAGCGCGGCAGGAAAGCGACCGTCAGGGTTCGAAGAAAGTCGATAAGAGACCATCAACGTCTTTCCGATGTGCTGAGTGAGAAGATCGGCCGCATACCCAGATTGTTTAGGGCGACAGTCACCAGTGACAAAAGCTCCACCATGAAAATGAAGTACAACCTTCTTGGTTTTATCCTCATCGGCGTTGTAAGGTGAGGGATACCAATAGCCACAAATTGTTGCGGGTTTTATTTCCTTATCATCACAGATTCCATTGTAAACTCCTGGTATGGAAGATGGCTTGATTGGAACAAGAAAGCCTTCTTCTTTACCCTCTGCCTTAATAACCAAAGGCGTGGAGACGTGTACCATAGATGAATGCCAAACGGCAGTCTTCAGTGCGACAGCCGTTACGGCTTGCTTGAAGCTCCATTCTGGATGCTGTCGATTCGATGAGAATGAATAATAAAAGAGCCAGAAAGGCAACTTGACAGCGTTCACTGTGAGGGCACCTAAAGCCCAGATTCCTTTGAATGGATGACGTGTGATCAAATCGGAGGCCATAGCTTGCTTTAAGGTTACAAGAGATGGATTGAAGTACAACTTTCCGACAAGAGAAAAGGGAAGTCGATTTGATTTGTTCTTTTGACAACCACTTTGATCATGTAATGCTTTGAAGTTACTAATTGTTATCTAGCTTTTGGTTTGTGTGTGTGTGAATTTATAGATCTAGATGATTCGGGTTTGGTGAGTGTGAATTTATAGATCTAGATGATTCGGGTTTGGTGAGTGTAGTGTTCAAACAACCGTCGGATGTTCGGTTAAGGTTACACGATCAAACTGACTACATATTGAACCAGTGAGTGGACTTTCATTGGCAGTTGAGGCAGTGCAGTGAGCCTTGATCTAACTAGAAGTAAATTATCTATTCAGCTCAACAAGTGCAAACAAATTTATGAATAATGATTCCCTTCGTGTGAGAGAAAGGGTTATCCTGCATAGGTATCTCTGTATCCATAAACCATTTCTCCATTAGTGAGTTAAGCTGGTGATCATGTTCCTCTACTTCTTCTAGTCATTTCACTGAATCACTTTCATGGATTGTAATATATCAATCCAGAGGTTCAATATGACTTCAAAAGATACTTGTGTCATTTTCACCTAGCGACATCCAATAAAAATAGCCATTAAGTAATCTCTAGTTTTTGAGCTCGCCATTCCATAAAGACATGAGATAATTCGATTTTCAATCCAAGAAAGTAGACATCATTTACCTAGTCTATCTCAATTCAACTTCTTCTGCCTGTCCCTCTTTCTCTTCCCCTTCTTCTTCCCCTCTCTCCCTCTCTCTCCTCTAACCCCCCAACTCTAGAAAAAGCATCACGCACACTTTCAAACATCCTTCCCTACTCAGCCCAGCTGAGACTTCCCCGTTTTCTGTTCCTTGCAAACAAAATCCCATCTCCCATCTCTCATCTCCCATCTCACATCTCAGATCCCGATCCAACGAATCACACTCATATTCATAAGCCTCCCCATCCACAACCACCAGCCAATGCACTGTGTCGAAAGCATATGCCATACCCCATAGCCTATGCACAAGCCCGCAATTACACGTCACTCACACGCCAAAAGTAAATAGCTGAGAGCAAATCGAAATGAATTCCTAGGCTCTCAAATATGGTTACCTAGATACCTACTCGTAATACTCAAACCTATCTCATAACTCTTCCTACCACTCTAGGCTCTATAGTAAATTCAAAAGAATCCTCTAAAATCATCCTATTAATCACTTGCCAAAGGACTTCACATGTCTAAGCCTGACGTGCAAAGTATCGGGAAGAAGATCCAAGCGAATAAATAAAACATCTTCCTCGTCTAGGCAAATGTAAACATAGAAAACTTGTCCAAGGATACAAACGCCCGTCGAATTTCTCCCACGTTGCTAGAATACTGCACATATACCACAATTCCATACTTCCATACTTCATCTGCACAGCTGAATACAGCACACTAGTCACATATCATAACTCACATTATCTCAAAATAGGTATTCAAAACTGATTTAATTGACTCCCAACACCCGATGTAAAGCGCTTAGCTTAGTTCAACCCGGTTCAGCAACGCAAGCAAATCTTGGAAATAAAAATTACTCATGAAAATGTGAGAAGAGTGAATCAATCTTCGGGAGGATTCTCCATAAATTCATTTATCCGTGATATCGACACTTTGCCCCTCCGCCCAAAGAAACATTTAAAAAGCAAGAAAATACCCAGAAATCTAGCTTAACAGTTGTTCAATGGCTCCCTGAACACTTCCTCCACTTCTTCTTAGAGCCGCCACATTTCTGTCAAAGTCGAAGAATCCCATATCGTTTAATTGCCTGAGTTGATCGGCGTAGACTTCTTCAGGTGGTCTTGTGTCTGCTGGAGCTGCAGGTGCACCTGGGGCCGCACCACCCATTCCGCCCATACCGCCAAATCCACCAGGGCCAAACATATCTCCGAATGTTCCATTTTGCATCATTTGCATTGCTTGTTGTAGTTGTTCAGGTGTGGGTTGTGGCATTCCTTGAAAGGGGTTGAATCCAGCTCCAGCTCCAGCTGCTCCGGCTCCTGCTCCAGCACCTGCTCCCCCAAATAGCGAGGCAAAGGGGTTCGGTGGATTAGCATCAGTACCAGTTGATGGGGTTCCCCCAGCAGAAGCGGGAGGTGGAGGAGTTTGGGCTGGAGTATGACCCGCGGCTGCTGCTCCTGGTCCACCGAACAATGATGCGAATGGATTATTAGCACCTCCTGCAGCAGGCATTCCAAACATATTGAAAGGTGGTACGCTGGGTTGACCACTTCCTGGTGCGCTCCCTGCTGCTCCGGCGGGTGTAGTATCAGTGACGCCCGGCGCGGGAAAACCGCCAGCCCCTCCACCCCCCATTTGTCTTCTCATCGCAGCTGCTTGTCGAATGGAGTTCGGATCCGTAAGCATGTTTCTGAACATAGGTGACTGTAATATCTCGCGCGCGTTGGGCATATCTCTGAGCATTGGAGTATTTTGGATCATCATGTTGACAAGGTCCGGGTTGTTTAGAGCTTCGTTCATTGTTTGACGAATGTTGGGATCATCCATCATTTGAGCGAGCGCATCTTCACTTGGCGGCGCACCCATCTGCGAAAATGTTAGTCTAGAAAGATTGCTCTCAGAAATGGGCATACGTACACCACCATCTGCGCCGAACATTTCAGCACCTGGAAGACCCATATGGCCTGCATATCGAGCACCGGTCAAACCAGCAAGAGGATTATTCGCAGTTCCGGCAGCCATGTTAGTTGGGAGACTTGCCGCAGCGCCAGTTGCGGCATTGGCAGCAGCATTGGCAACGTTGCTTTGTGCGCTCTTAACCATATGTATCGTATTGTTAGGCTTGATCTTATAAGTGCTTAAAGGTTCCTCATTCTTCATAACGCGACCGGAGTAGATTAATCGTTGGCGATCTACCGGAATCTTTTCGTAATCGTCTCCAGCTAGCTTTGTCTTTAGGTCAAGAACTGTTGCGGTCTCTGCCATGGTGATTGTGTGATTTCCATCAGAGGATGTCTTGACCTTGAAGGTGATCTGAGAATCGCCCTCGGGCGCAGTTGGTGTCTCGTCCGACATTTTAATGGTTTTGATGAATTTATGAGTTGACTGATGGAGATTGAATTGAATCTAGATATCTGAAAGAGCCAGGTAGGTATGGTTGGGGGTTGTTTGTTGGATTGACAGTAAAGGTGGTTTGGTGTGTGTTTTGGGTAGGTGATCGTATCTATCGTAGG
Source organism: Botrytis hyacinthi (assembly GCA_004786245.1). Taxonomy (NCBI): domain Eukaryota; kingdom Fungi; phylum Ascomycota; class Leotiomycetes; order Helotiales; family Sclerotiniaceae; genus Botrytis; species Botrytis hyacinthi. The sequence goes on along the minus strand of PQXK01000122.1, from coordinate 6,324 downwards.
CAAATATTAAGTGAGGCGTTGAGGGGTGTGGCTATGGCTCAGATGACGTCCACGGGTTCGATAGTTCAAAGATGGCTGTCACTAGGAAATTTTGAGAGGAAGGATGATTTGCGAGAAAGAGAAAGAGAAATAGAATTAGAGATAGAGAAATGCGATAATAAATTGATTTTCCTTGAAAAAAGGTAAATTCATATGGTTTCATTTACGATATAATTCATTATTCATCGTTAGCTCTACATCGTATAAAAGTATATATACCCTCATACACCTAGGTAGGGAGGTACGTTGTGTGTATGTGACTGGTGACTGACTGATGACTGATGATAATATCTTCCATTGAAATCTTTTGGCTTCTTATTACTATCTAGGAAGTATCAAAGTAGGTAACTTCCAGGGCCACAAGGCACAGTCATGCAAGGGCCGGCCCAGCGCGAGATCTAAATGTACCAGTGTCTAATGAGTAGAGTTCCGCCTAACCCCTTTCCTTTATCGAGCAGAAAGTATGTCAGACCACGAAGAGAAGCTAAATTACAACCACGTACCGGTATCTATATGTTAGTGATGTCTTTCTTCACGGACTCTATATATTGTTGCCTCTATTTGGACTTTGAATTTAATATCCCGTATTCATCGCCAATGAGGCCTGTTTCTTGTTGAATTCTGCATCCGGACTCCCGGTGAGGTGTAACAAACACACAATTTAGCATCAAGGCAAGTACCGGCCAGGTAAGATAAGAGAGGCTGGGGTGGGAGGTTCACATTCATGCAATGGCTTTAAGGAATTGAAATCTGCCTTCTCAATACTACCGATACTACCGGGCAGGAAGCAACCTTCTTGATAGACTTTCAACTGGGCCAGGTAAGGTACCGACCGAGCCATTAATTTTTAGTTGGACCTCGGCTCGGTCCCCGCGTTTATAGAATCCGGGGATCCTTCAATTTCATAGCTTACCCACTTCAATACTCCTCTCTCTCCCCTTCGATCTATTGTGCTATAATATATACAATCAACTCGAGAAATATCTTATTTCGAACAAACAAACCCACATCTATAACTCGAAAAGCAATCTACAAGATGCGTGGAATTCAAATCAAAGAATATGTCAAAGTAAGCTTTCAGAGAGAGCTCAGAAGCTTTCATCTCCTGTCTCTTTCGATATTCATGTATATTTATGTAGCATACTAATCAATTTTTACAATATAGGGACCTCAAGATCTTAAAGTTACGGATTTACCAGATCCAGTACCAAACCCCGATCAATACTTGATTGAAATTCATGCCACCGCTACCAATTTCTACGACCTGCTCCAAATTCGCGGGAAATATCAGCACCAACCTCCTCTACCTTGTAAGACATCTCTACTATCTGCACATTAGCAAGCAATTTAGAATCCATAATTACTTATTCTGTCCAATCTCCTATTTCAATCCCCCAACCATTCACTGACCCCCAGCCTAGGGATTTCCGGCTCAGAATTCAGCGGCACCATCCTCTCCACACCCTCCTCTTCCTCATCCCCCAAATATAAAATTGGCGACCGCGTCTTCGGTGCCTCGCAAGGTGGCTACGCAACTCTTGTCTGCGCCCAAGAAGCTTCTCTCTACCCCGTCCCAGACTCCTGGTCTTTCTTTGAAGCAGCCGGTCTCTTCGTCACCGCTCCCACATCCTACGGCGCTCTCGTCACACGCGCGAATATAAAATCTGGAGACTATGTTCTCATTCACGCTGCTGCCGGTGGAGTCGGTCTTGCAGCCGTGCAGATCGCAAAGGCATTCGGCGCAACTGTTATAGCTACTGCTGGCACGAAGCGAAAGTTGGAGGTAGCGCGAGAATTTGGCGCTGATCATGTTATTGATTACGGCGATGCTTCTTGGCCCGATCAAGTCAAGAAGTTAACACCAAATAACAGAGGTGTAGATATTGTATTCGATCCAGTGGGTCTGATCGACAAATCGACAAAATGCATACGCTGGAATGGACGACTCCTTGTTATTGGATTCGCAGCCGGCAATATCGAGAAAGTGGCGATGAATAAGGTTTTGTTGAAGAATATAAGTATAGTGGGATTACACTGGGGAGCATATGTGCAGAACGAACCAGAAAAGATCCAAGAAGTATGGGAGGGAATTTTCAAATTGATCAAAGAGGGAAAATTCAGGGGAACGGTCTTTAGGGATAAGGAGTTTGTGGGGCTGGAAGATGTTCCAGGAGCATTGGAAAGTTTAGGGGGGAGGGGAACATGGGGGAAGGTTGTTGTGAAGGTTGAGAAGAATGGGAAAGAGGGGAGGAGTAAGATTTAAGTGGAGGAAGGGAAGAAAGAGTTGTAGTTGGATGATGGATGGACAGGGGAGAGATATGATTAGCGAGGATCTAGGAGGCCGTGGTGTACATTTGTATGTGTGTTATATGGACTAGACTATATGACCGATTGCATTTTTAAAGAGTTATGAGATTTTTGGAAATTGCCTCAACAGAGAAGATACTTAAACTGAAATATTGGTACATAGATTGAACAGTTATAGTATCAGCTCGCAGAGTTACACAAGTTTGCAAAACAAACACTTCAAGATTTCCAGGAAAATTGCAACGACCTCATGTCAGGATGTCGGTTCATACACACATCCTCACATCCTCACGTCTCATAACCATTACGTCATACGCTGCAAGAGCATCTAAAAATTGTATGTCATAGATAGTACTATTCTCAATTATTCATTCAAACGCTCGCTATCTACACCCGCCCATCCAGTCATCCATCATATCAATAAGTAGTAACAAATGAATCATGTCGTATCCAAAAATCCGCGTCTGCTCCCAATTTCCATTCCCATTCATAATAAACCAAAGTAATTCGCGAGAATTTTAACATCTCTACGACTAACATCCACCCGTCCTCTTAACAATTCCAATCGACGATCTAGAAATGTTCTTTCCAAAACGAGAAATTGACATCGCGCGTCGTCGCATTCTTACATGCTTTTTTGATGGAGCGGGCTGCTACGTTTGGTCCTTTTCAGAATGTTAGTATCTATGTTCAAAATAAGAATGTATCGGAAAGGGGTATGAAGAGGAATATGAAACAAAAAGACAACAGGACAAAACATACCACAAAAATAAACACCAATATTAGTTTTAAAGTCTCCCTCCAAACCAGACATATAGGTTTTATCCATGATTCCATCCCTCATTCCTTCAAACAATTTTGTAAAATCCGGTCTTCCGAAATTCGTCCTCGATTTCAATTCAGTCAATGGATCGACATCTGCACCAACACTATTCAACACGATATTTTGCGCCGTATCGATATCCAACTTTTGGGTCAAATAAGTATGGATACGTAAAAATTCTTGTCCATCATTACCGGGCTGTGATGCTGCTTCTTGAGACTGTGCTTCCAGAGATGAAAGAAGGACTTGGAACCATTCGAACGATGTGGTATCTTTACAAACCCAGATGAACTCTACTCGACGAAGACGTTCGGGAGGATTTGTTCCGTGACGAAGATGCCAAATGTTTTTGAGAATGGATGCCCATGGTGTTACACCGATACCTGTGCCGATGAGGACTGCGACTTCATTTTCGAAGACATCCTCGGCGGGAGCACCGTAGGGACCATCTATGCGGATGTCGGGCATTTTTTGACCGTTTTCGAGGGCTACTTCGTACATACCATTGGGATCGACACCGTCGTAAAGTTTCGCTTGTGCAGCACCCGCTCCGAGGGCGTCTCCAAGGGTTCGGGTGAAGTCACCGACTTGACGGATGTGAATAGAGATGTAAGGGTCGAACGGACATGATGTGATGGTGAATGGATGCCATTGTTCACGAGAAACAGATGGGACGTTGAGGAAAAGCCACTGGCCTGCCTTGTACTTCATTGATGGCTTTCGGAATTGAATTTCCATGGCATCTGTAATTTGTTAGTTTAGAATGATGATGGTTAGGATTCAACGTACCATATGGATGACGAACGACTCTAACGATTTGAGTTTCTCTTCTGCTTCTAACTTCGCGATACACACGCTCAAGGAAGTAAAGCCCACCACCCCAAAGCTCCCAACGCCATCCTTCATAACCTAAGCAATGTCCCCAGAAGTTCTCGCCATCAAATGGAGAAAACGGGTCTGCGGTATCACGGACGAAACATCCCGTAGCGTGTGTGTACATTCCAAGCAAGAATGGAATAAACAAATGATGGGTGTACCAAAATGTTTCAAAAGATTGTTGTCTAATCTTAGCATGCGCAGTCGTATACATCAACATCATGCATAGTAACATAATATGACCTGTGATACCACCAGCTTCGGTATAGTGAATTTGAATTGCGGTCACAGGTCTGATTTGAGTCTTTTCGACATTGAAGAAACTGCCTGAATGTTAGCATTTGAGTAAAAGTGGAATTTTGCAGTACTTACTTCACATAGTGAGCTGCTACATGAAATATGGTCCAGAATAATAAAGAGTATGCTACTTGTCGATGAAACCATTGAGACTCATCAAGTGGTAAGAATTTGACCTTTGGTCTAATGTATCTCAAGATATTGCGGCACATGGGCAATAAGATCATTGCAACGTCTACAGACAACACCAGACCGGCACCTCTCGATATCCATACTGAGAATGTAAGAGAATTCAAACCTGCTAGCCTTGGGTCACTAGCTTGCTTCCACCTGTATGAGTTATTAGCGGAAGATAGCAAATATATTGAAAGCCGACTCACCATCCAAAAGCAAACAGGCCAATGTGAAAGCCATGGAAGAGGAAATTGAATAGCAACTTGGTTCCCCGAGTCTGCTCCTTCAAAAACTGTACAGCCCCCATCTTCTCCATATCCAAATATCCCAAGAATTAAAGGTCGTCCAGCGACAAGATCGATGAAGAAAGTTGAGTGAACCCGTTGATCTTTTTATGATTGACAAGAGGAACCAAACTTTCCGACCCCACGTAGAAATATTAAATAAGGTATTTTCCAAAAAGAATGTGTAAAAGAAGTATGTTCATAACAAGAAAAGAACGATCTGAGCCAGCAGCCAAAAGCTTGGAAAGCTTAGGTAGAATGTTTGGAGAGAGAAGTCTTGTTCTTCTACAACGCCGAGGAACGAGAAGACAAAAGCTAGGGTTTGTGGGCAAGCCTGGAGTAATAAAGGCTACTCGTTGGGTCTACCACACTAGTCACTTGATCCTTTCAATGACGGGATAGGTATGTTGTGAGAAAGTCTTAATAGGTTCGAAACCAACGCTCGTACAGCCGTTTGTTGCGGGCGCAAGTCTAAGAATTCGGATGACAGATTTTCCTTGAAAGATCCCAGTAAATTTGTACGATAATATCTGATTTTCCTTTTCAATTTCCTATTCCATATGAAGCTCAAGCAAAGATCCCGTTGATAGGTATGAAAATCACTGTATTTCGAAAAATGCCATCCGAGCTTTTCAATCAAGTAGGAGTAGATGGGATGTAACAGTGCGTTTCGCAAGGTATAAGACGGTATAAGACGGTATCAGATCGATCCAATATTTTGATAATCAGAAGCAGGCGATGGTTTCGTATGGTACGAAGGACGAGAAGATATCAATTGAGCTTGTATAGTAAAACTTTGCTGATTGAGTTGAGACGGATGTTGTTGCAAAGTGACCCCAGAAGCATTAAAGAAGCGATGAAAGGTGTTGCAAAAATATCCGATCTTATCTAGACGTTTGAACAGGGGCTCGAGAGGGGAATAGATTTGTCTACCGTACTTCTTTTCTTCGGAATATCAATTGATCGATCAGGAGAGTTCAAAGGAATCAAATACGACTCTCAAAATGTGTTGAAATAATTTGTTTGAATTTCCGTCATATAATTTCCAAGGTAGATGTTGATTGTTTTGGATCATGAGTGAATAAATTTCATGAAAGAAATAGAAATGAGAAATCACAGTCGAAGTCGAAGTCGAGGTTTTCTATATTGAGAATGGCCACTGTCACCCGTCTCTGGATAACCAGGGTATCAAGCTACCCCAGGCGCTTGACAATCATATTTAATTGGATGAAAGTATTGATAGAAGCAGCCCTTATGCACGAGTCCTGGTCGTCTGCATCAATCCATCTGGTACCTCGTTCCACAGAAGGTCTCTTTCTGGGTTTTTACCAGAATAGCTCACTTGGATCCACCAACCTAAGATTCCATACATGAGCCAGCCAGTACAAAGGACCTTCACCGCAGAGAGTAGATTTAGTTAGATGTCAACTGTTGTTGTGTCGAATATTTTGACCCTTGTTTGAAGATAAGGTGCTATGGGGCAACCATTCTCGACTCAATTTGTAATTCATATATATATATATA